>JAOANR010000010.1:52385442-52458285 GCA_030278955.1 Hygrophila difformis
TTTAATTCTTGTCCTTGTAATACTTGTTCTTTTTCTAATTTTATATTTTTATCCGTTTTTGTGACCTGTTAGAGCTTTGTAAGTCCCCGTTGCAGTTGTTGTTATGCCATTTCCTCCTACATGGATTTTATGCTCTTTTATAGCTGTAATTGCTATTTTAATGGCAGTTATAGTATATCTGTAATTTGTTTAATTCGTTGTAGAATATTTTCATTCTTTGTGTCCATACTCCATAGTCTGTTGAACACAGCCTGTTCCTATCCTCGTTCTTTAATTTCTTAATTTAGTTATGAGCTTGTAGTGACCTGCTTTTTCTGTGAATATGTATCTCATTCCTTAGCATGTTTCATTCCCATTGCACATCCAATGCCAATTGCCCTTGCTACTGTACTAGTATACATAGATACTCTAGCCCTACTGTTGTTGTTTTGTTGACACCAGCTCCACAGTTCCCTTGTGTGTTTGCTCTTGTTTTCCATAATCCCCAATCAGTTTTATGTGTAATGATACAAGTATTAATGAATTTTGAGAATAACTTGTTCTTTGCATAATATATTGGTTCATGTGATTGCTCATCTTCTGTATATTTCTTTTTTTTGTCAAGTATTTCCACATTTATTCTTTATTCTTTAAATATTTAATTCATCTTTTATTTGTTAATTCATCATTTCATAAAGCTTAGTTCACATCCGTAAAATTCTTCCAATTTTCTTCATCCATTTTCCTTTAAATTTTTATACTATATTTTTTCTATTGTATTGCTTAGTAAACTGATCAACAATAGTACTTTAAAGGGGTTGGGGACTTACTCTAGTGGTCAAGTCCCCCTTCTCCCAACCATAGGTTGGGGGTTCGATTCCCACCCGGCCCCCTATCCCTCCCCTTTATCCCCCTTTGTAATTTGTGTGGTTTGGGCTCCCACACACCTTTGCCGACACATGAGTGTCACTGTTTACCAAAAAAAAACAATAGTACTTTAAAGTATAGTATTACATACTAATTTGGATTATCTTTAATTCTTATAAGTTGTCAGGTTGTTTGTTCATTCCATAACACCCCCCCTTTTTCTACCCCCATCTTTCATTCTTTCTGGCTAAATGACTATCTGCTTGCTGTCTTTCTATATATTTCTGCCTGCAATTGGCTCAATAACCATAGCTTTTCCTATCCTATGTATTTTTAGTGATTAGCTATATACTTATTTATTGATTCTTCCCTTTCATTTCAATATCTATGAGAAGTATTTCATGAAAAAATAATTAGGCCTCTTCCATCTGCCCACACTTATATTTTATAAATCCTTCGATTTACATGCTATATTTCTCAGAGGTTGAAGTCGAGTAGATCACACTATAAATAGTTTCCACTTTGTTATGGCCATAATTATTTGTTCAGTTCTTCGTGATCCATCTCTTCACTGTAATAGTTATACAATATTGTTTCTTCAATTACTACATTTTTTTAAAAAAATGTCTTATTACAGCTGTTTATAATGTTTTTTCCTCACAGGGCGCGCTTAGCGTAGCGCGCGCCACCGTAAGAGTTCTAGTATATATATATATATATATATATATATGTGTGTGTGTGCTTTTTCCTCTTTATAGCTGAATTTATAAACATGTCTCCTTATAGCTGAATTTTAGTTTAAAATTCCAAAATGATATAATAGTTGAGGAATAGGGAATAATTTAAATTAGTTGTTTATTTTGTTTTTTTTTTTACCGATTCTCTATTTACTATAGTGATTTATTAATTATGATAGAAGATTTTAATCTAAGGGGTGTATTCGTTTCAGATTTTTATGGATTTTAAAAAGTCGGTTGATTTAGAAAGTCTATGTACTTCACGTAGAGTTGATTGATTTTGTACAGACTCTGTGTAGAGTTTGACTGACTTGATAAAATCTGTAGAAATTTGGAGAGATTTTTCATAGTTATAATTTTTAAAAGAATCCATTAAAGTCTATGAAGAATAAAAATCCATAAACTGTTGAATACCTCAAAATTTTTAAAGACTTTTAAAAATATGTATTGAATACATCTAGATTTTTAAAGAATTTTAAAAATCTATATTAAATACCTCTAGATTTTTAAAGACTTTTGAAAATCTAAATTCAATACACTCAGACTTTCAAACTCCAAAAAAATCTCATAGACTCTCTATCGAATACACCCCTCTAAATCTGAATGGTGGGTATATGTAAGGTATGTATAATTAAAAAGATCTAATTTGATATCCAACTTTTTTTTTTGGCAAATGTTAACAAAGTTGTTAAACCTCTTTGTCATATTTTTTTCTCAATAATGTGTCGGAAAATTGGCACGACTCAAAGTTTATGTAATAAAATATTTGTTTTTTTTATTGTGTTATTTTTCCTTTTTAAAAATATATTTTTTATTTCTCGCGCATTGCGCGGACAGATATGCTAGTTAATATATAATTATAATAAATAATGATCACCGAATAAATATGTTTTTTTGTTCATTGAATTAAATTACTGATATTAATAAATAATTATATAGAAACCAATTTATTAACCAATAACAGTTGGCTTGAGTGGATTAGGGCTCTAGTCACTTAAGCAAGGTCTCGGGTTCGAGTCTTATGTATGCAAAAATATGTTTTGGAATAGACGCCTTTAATTGCCCATGCAGATCCTCGGGGATTAGTCTTGGGTCCAATGTGGCCTGATACCCGGTTATTCACAAAAAAAGAAACTAATTTATTAAAATAACGATTGAGTTCTTGTTTCTTCAAAAAATTTCCACTTCAAAATTCACAATTTTTTGGAATTTATATTTTACTTTCGACCATGATATGGGCAGTGGGGATGTTTGGGAGTCAGCGGATTCACTAGCAGATAGCAGATTTGGAGAGAGAATTGTGAGAGGATATGCTATTTCAATCCGCTATATGCTCCTAAATCTACTCACAACCAAACACACCCAGTGTGTAAATTGATACATGAGTGCTATATTAGAGCTATTCGAATTTGACTCTATATTCAATTTGGGAAAAAAATCATGACTCGTACTCAACGAATTTGAGTCGAGTCTAATAGGCAATTATTCAACTGAGTATCGAGCCCGACCTCGAGGGCATAGATATCATACTTGTCGAGTATTGAGTATTCATCGAGTATTATATTTTCTAATTCCTCCCATTTATTTCTCTTTCACTTCGTGGTTTCTATATTTACGAACCAACTTTATTTTACCAAAAAATAAAATGTTTCACTTATTTAAAAAAAATAACTGATCACTCTTGAGAAAAAAAGAGAGGTATTTTTATAGAACTGAGGTTCAATCTTAATTTTACAATAACCAATCAATTGGATTTTTAGGTAATAGCTCCAAAATGTAAAATTAACAAACAAATGTAAAAGAGTTACATGGCCATTGGATTCGGTGGTATTATTCGGGATGGACATGGCCATTGGATTGAAGGCTTTTCCAGATTTGTGGGAGTGGTTACTAATTTGGTGGCGGAGTTACATGGTATTCTTAATGGCATACGACGGCTGCTTGCCATGGGAATTGTTTCTGCATGTTGCTATTCGGATTCTCTTGAAGCTTTGAGAGCGATTCGAACGCAGCCAGGTTTTGATCATCTCCACTTTCCTTTGATCCAGACCATCCGTAATCTCTTGGCACATAATCCAGGTCTCCCAGTGGTTTCATATTCTTCGAGAGGGAAATTCTGTGACCGATCTTCTTGCCAAGCGAGGGGCGCGATCCGTTGAGTTCTTCACGACGTGGGCCTTTCCTCCTGATGATGCTAGGCGTTGTGCGATGACTGATATGACGGGGTGTGGTACCCGCGTCACTAGGTTATTTTTTATTTTCTTATTGTCTATCCCCTCTCCCCCTCATTCTATAGATTTTGGTTAGTTTCATCTTTGCCGACACCTTGGAGTCCTTTTATCAAAAAAAAAAAAAAAGAGAAAAATTTAGTCAAGTTAGAGCTATTTGAAAATCGAGATTCAACTAAAAAAGAAAACTCGAGCTACTCGAGCTCATCAAGATCGAACGAAACTACTCTACTCGAGCTCGAAGTGATATTAAGTTGAGTTGAGCTCAAGTAGTGGAGTACCTGAGTAGTGAGCAAACATGTCAACTTAATTTTAACTCTACTTAATTTCACCGGTATACTAGTTTTTACTTTTCTTATTTTTCCCTTAGGGATGATGACCAAACAGGTCATGTAACTAGGCTTTAATCCATAAAAGTATTTAAATTACTGAGATGGTCATGTAAGTGAACTGTTAATAACAAAAGGCCAAATACGAAATAAAACCACTCCTGCCTCCATTTGTTCCTCCATGCCCCACGGGTGGGTTTTTTTCCCCAATACCCCCCCAAGGAGAAAATATAGATTCAAATAAAATACCTTTCATTAAAAGAAACTAATAAAGAAAATATTTTTTAATTGAAAGGTCTATGTGTCGTGTACTTCTGTCCCCTTCTCCCAAATACACCCAAAAAAGGGCAACTCTCGGTGACAACAGCGAGACCGGCGAAAGGACGGGGGAGAGGTGCGGATGAACGCCGGCGGAGCGGCGGATGGTATAAAAGGCGGAGGCATCGGCATTGGTGGGAGGTTAGTACTTAGTTTAATTTTATTTTGTTAGAATCGTTGTATAGGGGAGGGTTTGGGGGGGGGGGGATGAAGTGGGTGTGGCCGGGTTGGGGCGGCGGGCGGCGGGTGGAGAGGATACAGGGAGGGGAATTGGAGATGGAGGAATGGTGAGGGCGAGAGTGGATGCGGAAGCCGCGGTGGTTGGAGTGGGACATTGGCGATTGAGGCGGCCTCGGTGGCGGAGTGGTGGCCGGAGAGGGTTTAAACGGAGGGGGTTTTGTAGTGCGAAGGTTGATGAGGGAAATGGTGGTGGTGATGTAGCCGGAGAGGGTTTTTGACTGTGAGGGATTTCGGAGGTGGGGTAGGATATTGGAAATTGATGCCGGCGGTGGAGACCGGTTAGGGTTTTGGACACAGTGGAATGATGTTGTGCATTTTATTGTAGTGTTCTGTTGAATTCTGTTGCCATTCTCATGGTTTAGAAAATGGAATTGTAGTGTGAAAATTTGCAATGTTTGATAAGGTGAAATCACATTTTCATTAGTTAGCAAAGGTTAATTTGAAATGTTAGTTTTTTATTTGAAATGGTTTGGGGCAGCGAGCATAGATAAAGGGAAATTAACAAAGTGCATAGTGTTGGCCTGTAAAAAAATTTGATGAGTATTCTGTTAATTGCGATATTTAACGGCTGGTAATGTGCACTTAAATGTCAATAGGAAGAGCAGCCGGTGGTAATGGGGCACAAGCGAGGTAGTAAAAGATATCAGAGAAGTGGAGATGGTGGCGAGGATGATACAGGGCAGTGCAGCAATGCTAGAGGGGGTAAAACAAATAAAGCAAGGAAAAAGGGAGCTGCTGATTGTGCAATGAGCACGAGGTGCTCACCCCAGTATTTCCTTAGCATAATGCAGGAGATAGATGGCAACCTGACCGAGGAGCAGAGGGACGCGATGATGCGGACACCGTTTTGGCACTTAATGGAGTGGCCGAAAGAGTATAATAGTGTGGCTTGGTTGGAAGCAGTTGTGAGATGCTATGATGATGAAGCCAATTGTTTTATTTTCGGGGAGGACATTAGGGTAAAATTTCCATCATCAGAGTTTTCTTGTGTGATGGCATTGAAGAACGAGGGGCGTTGTGTACACCAGAAATTGGAGCGTAAGAGCATGGTGGTTGAAAAGTTTTTTGGGGGCAATGCGGGAAATGTGAGAAGGGATGAAATTACTGAAGTTTTTAGAAAGATCAGCGAAGGGGAGGATTCAGAGTTTGGGAGTGTTAGCCCAGACGATTTTGCTAGGATTTTCATATTACTTGTATTCAATACATTACTATTCCCGACAGCTCATCGGTACGTGCCTTCTTATCTGTTGCATTACGTGGACAACCTGGAGCAAGTAGGGGAGTATGCTTGGGGGAGGGCAACACACAAGTTTCTGGTTGAGGCCCTGAAGAAATGTGCAAAGGGGAAGAGGTATGCAGATGGCTGCATGTTTGGTTTATTGGTGAGTATTTTAATTGCATTGTTCAGATTGTTTTAATTGTTTTATATCGCTTGTCCCATGTGTTGTGAGTGTGAAGCGTAAAGTGAGGTGATTTATAATGTTTTGCAGGCCTGGTTCTTTGAACGTGTACCGCATATTGCGACGCCTACGACTGTAGAAAGTGTTCCTCGGTTCGCTAGGTGGCGAATGAGTCACCCGAATGTGAAAGAATGTTACGAGCAACTGATGAAAATCACTGATGACGATGTGCATGGTTTCTGTCCGTTGGATGAGGAGCAGAGGTTTATTACGCGTGCAATGCTGGCACCTCAGGTATGGCTTTTAATATTTTTTAGTATAAGTTATGAATTAGTAATAATTTAATAAAAGAGACTGATTATTCATGCTATATGTTGTGGCATAGGGGAGGGCTATGAAGACGGGCATATTGGGGAGAAGTGGCAGGGTGGGCGAGTGGCGGAAACAAGCTCGGGTGTCAAATCTGAGGACAGAGAAGAGGCAGAAGGACACTGAGGATCCACTGAGGCCGAATGACATTGAGGATCCACCGAGGCAGAAGCAGCCCTTGGACACGAACGAGAGTGAGAATGAGAGTGATGATACACCAATGGAGTCGCAGCATTTGGACGATATGATATGCTCACCGCCTGGAGAAGGAGATGTCAGATGTTTGCCGGTTGTTGAGAAGCAGGTGCAAGAGAGTAATGATGCAATAATCGATCGAGTGGGAGGGCATGAGGTTGGTATCGATCAGGTGAATCAGAGTATGCCTGGCAAAGAAACCGGGCATGGGGATGTCGGGGGGAAAGATTTGGAAATGGAGGCGGTGTACGAGGGAACTCGGATCGCGGTTGGCATGCATCATAGTGACAAACATGTTGATGTAGAGGCGGATTCGGATAATGGTAAGGTTATAGTTTGAGAGTTATAGTTAAATCTTTTAGTTGGAGTGTATTATCATGTTGTTACTATGTCGATGAAATGTATATTGGTTGAAGATATTGCCGAGAATGTGGAAGATGGTGTCCCCCTCGGTGGTGAGACAGTGACGGATGCACGTGGTCATGTGGCAGTCGAGCAGGAAGATCAGGAGAAGGAGCCGGACGAAGTAGCGGAGGAAGGGCACTCGAAGATGGCCGATGGTGAGGGAGACATTGAAGGAGGTATGGCTTTTTTTTCGTTATGGTTTAGTATATTTAGAGAAATAAAATGGTGGTTTTATTTTTTAAAGGGTTTTGTACATTAACTAGGAATTTGGAAATTGTATGTTGGAATGTAATTGATTAGATATTGCTGGTGAAGATGGTGGGGGGCATGAAACGGGAAACGTGGAGGACATTAATATAGACCAGACGAGGTTTAGCCAAAACATGGATGAAGTTATGTCAGATCGGGTGATAGTGGGTGAAGGGAACAATTTGGGAGCTGGTGATTCCGTGGATGTGGGGGAGGGGCTGGGGAAGGAGTTGGTTGCTGGTGAAGATGGCCAATTTCAGGAAATGGACCCGGTTAATGAGGATACCGAGAAGAATGGTGGTGAAGATCGTGAGCATGGGCAGACGAAGTTGGACGAAGGGGTGGAATACGTTAATAGAGGTATGGCATTTGAGTTGGTTTAACTATTTAGAATACCAACGTGGTAATACTAGTTTTGACTATTTAGAACGTTACAGAGCATTGTTGAATCAGCCTTTGGACGTAAGTAATTGATTGTTTATAGTTGTTGTAGATGGTATGAGGCAAGAAAAGGACGATGTCATGGAGGGTTTCTCTGGGACGGATGTGCAAGATGATGACGTTGGTAGTAACGAGGTTCACGGAATGTCGCAGGATGAGGAAGAGTCCTCGGTAGATAGACAAGGTGAATATATATCAACAATTGTACAGGATGTGCAAGGAAGGACCGATCGCAAGCCGAAGTCGAAGCCACCGGGTTTCATGACACCAATCAGCACACCGAGGCAGAGGGGAAGGGGAAGGGGAAGAGGAAATCAAGCACCAGCAAGGCAAGGTCAAAGGGGCAGGAGAGGAGGAAATAAAGCACCAGCAAGGCAAGCACAGAAGGTACGTTTCACTGTTATTAAATGGTTATGTGCGACATTGTAAACCAGTAGTTCACTCCATTTTTCAATGATAAGTGTAGGTTGAGGTAAACGTGTCAGATGAGGTATCCGATCGGGAGCCGAAGAAAAATCGAAACATGGTGGCAGCAACTAAGTATAAGGGGAAACGGAACTATTGTGGCCGGGATGTTGCTGGGCCTGATGAGAGAAGAATATTGGATCATTTTGTGGATGCGGGCTATCAGCGGCAAGTTTATTTCTTCCAAAAACCTCATGTATATGAATGAAATTGCATGTGTAATTAGTGTCTAATAATGTTCAATGTCATAGGGATGAAGTTTGGTTGAAAGGAACACATGTTGTTACGGTGGTTTCAATGATGGACTTACTGTTCGACGGGGCTCTGTCGGATGAGGTAATTGATGCATTCATACAGGTCATCGTGTCCGAGCCTTTTCGGTTGTCCCAAAAAATCCCCAATCGAGTTTGCCACATTAGCACTTGGACCACGGTATGTTTTGGTACTGTACTTGTATTTGTATGTAACAGGTTCAATGTGTTTAATGAGTTTGCGATATGCGAAAACTTTACAGAATGAAATTATCAAGGCTTATGGAGGCTTGTCTGTTAAGAATTTAAAGGATGAAGAATTCACACATGTGTTGGAGGGAATGACAAAGGCAAGTCAGCGTGATTTAAGTAATATGTTAGAGGATGCAAAACGTAGCGTTCGATACATTGTGGTACCTGTACACGATGGGCACTTCCATTGGCATGTGATAGCCGTTGATTTGCTTTTAAAGAAGGTGTGGTCCCGAAATTCCTTACCGACCGGCCGTAAAGCAATTCCACGACTGGAGACGATTGTGAGATTTACACAACATTTTATAATTCCTTACCGACTGGGGTGTCCGGTGTTTACTTTAGATTATTGACTTTATTTGCTGTTTATAAAAATGCAGTCAACCTTCTTCATACGATTGATGAAGAGCAATGGGGTTCAGCTAAGTAGTCAGCTGTTTGAAGTTGAAGATTGCCGGGAGCAGGCCCCCGATTCTAATGACTGTGGAGCATTCCTGTGCATGTGGGCCGAGGCGTATTTGCGAGATACCAAGCATTTCTGGCGTGTTGTAGGAGATTGCGACGTGAAGCGGTTCCGAATGCATATTGCCCGAACCATATTGGAAGACTGTCACTGTCTTATGCAGTGAGTGGAGAGCAGCAGGGCACCTCCAATGTACTTTACATTTGTTTTTTATTCTGTTCCTGGACATAATATTGTGTTGTAGAGAATCTGTCTGGGATGCGATGTTGGGATACCTAATGTTGTTAATTTCGAGTTGGTGACTTCTGCTTTGCATGATTCATAAGAAGCCAACACTTGCTCTTGAAAATTAATGATGTGTATGTGTGTGGTCACAACTTCCTGAAAAGGGAACATTCAGTGGTCCCAGAGGAAAGTGAACAAAAGAAAGTAGCATAAATGTGATATATGTGGACCAGCCATTTAAATCACCCACACACATGCTCACCAAAAAAGGAGAAATTAGTGTTAACAATCCAAAACATGGGGACCATTTGAATCTAGGTCAATGCATATTTAATCCGTGAGCAATGAAGTGTACAACAACCCACCTAAATGCAGAAAAGAAACTTCCAAACACAGTGGCCAAAACAAGGCAAACACACTGGGTATTCAGGTTGAACTCGAAAGCAACACTTTACTGAAAACAGAACACTTTCCACCTTACAGTCAACCCAAAAGACATTAAATTCCAAAGGATTGTCAACACTATCTAGATACGGCCGAAATAACCACCATGGGTGAGCAAAAACTTAAACCCAGACAGTTGGATACCAGTACAAAAGGGAACTTGAGTCCAAACTTGATTTCAACATCAACTACAAAATACCCATGTTCAATAGAGGACTGGAACGTGATTTCGACAAAATGTGGTTAAATTAGTGGAAATAAAATCCATATACCTGACATATTTCTACAGATTAGACACGATGGGGAAGCACCGGCTTATTTAGGTACGACGACGACACGAAATTTGTTCTTCATTAACACAATCGGAATTGCAATTCCGATTACACCCACATCCCTTGAACGCACCTTCTTCGCTCGCTCTTTCTCGAGCTCGTCTCTCAGTTGGGCAATCTCCCGTTTCATCACCACATTCTCGATTTCTAGCGCTCGTTCAGTGGCGGGACAGTGTTGAGGCGGCGATTCAAGCCCTAGCATGCGGCGGCCGACGTCAGCAGCGAACTCCATAACCTTGATAAATGAGATCACTGGTTCAGTCCTCGACGGTGTGGGTGGGGACGACATTGTTGCCTGTTGCTTTCCTACCGTTCGTACAGGGCTATAGAGATGGGATTGGGTAGAGTATTCAGCAAGATTGTATGTTTGGGAGGATTTAAATTTGAGCTGGGTGAAGGAGATGGGTGGTGGGCAAGAAAGGATGATTTGACATAAAGCTAAATCATCTACACCACACACGTGTCCATGATCTGTGAAGACTGAATTTTTTCCCTCTTAGTCCATGTGCCTCATTAGTGTAAAATATGCTGACATACTACATTATGTTGTAAAAACATTACTACTCTTACATGTACAAACCAAGTTGGAAAGTTTGCAATTACCACATACGATGTCTGTATAAACAATTCTGTAAGAATATCCAAATATTTCTCAATACATATGTTAACCTATTTGAAAATAAGTACATACGGACATAATTAGAAAACCTGGCCGGCCGGCACTACAACGGAGCCCGGTTGCGATAATGCCACTAATCCCAGGCAGGCACTACAAAAATGGTGGCATCCAACTCCAATGATGGACACATGCAATGATTCCAAACACATTTCTTTTAACAACACGCATGCAACATAAAGATATCATATGGCATACTACATTATGTTTTCATAAGAAACATGCATGAGTTATGCAATACAATAACTTTATTTCATAAGATGACGTACATGCTACATAACGAATACATGATACGACACGAGCTCATACAAATGAGGAAAGTGAACGAAATCCGGCGGCAATTAATGCGTTGAATAAATACAAACATCTAACAGAGTAATACACAGATATCTAACTCAGGTATGTACAAACGCTTTACGATGACTTATCCAATCCAATGGTGTATCTATACAGACATCAGATCTCGGATATACGAACATTTAAAAACAAAAGTACAAACAAACCAGTCTACACATGCACGATTGTTATCGTGTTGGGAATTATGGTGGCACTTTCGAACACCGCTTGGTGTCCGGCTTCCAGTTGTCTACTTACCGTGCATCAAGTAGATCATGGACTTACTATATAATCTTGTGTGATGGTCCAATTAATAGATTTGCCATTCAAAAGTTTTGGGAAGACAAAACATTGTAATAAGAGTGAAACAAATAGCTTATTTTGTGGATGTCTTACAACACCTCATGATCAATTAACTAATCATTACCAACCATACATAAGGTTAAATCGGTTCGGGCAACTGAGACCTAAACTTTATGCATATCTTGCACGCAGACCGTTCCAACTTCCGAAATTTGGAACTGATATACAAACGTTACTACTCTTACATGTACAAACGTACGAGAAAAAATATGCGAACATTGAAGCAGGAATTGTATTAACCAAAATGCTATTGTCTACAAACATTGCCTAGCAGAAATACAATATGATAGTGATGTCTGTACAAACATGTATCGTATAATGTGCAAAGACTAGGCTGTCCAGCTTGAATCTTCCAATTTTAATACACTGTATAATGGTACTACAATCCTTTATTCTTTTTGCCCGCACATCAGTATGCATATACTATTCCACACCTTCATGCATATACATACGTTATTCAATAAAAAGATGCAAATAATTATGTTACAACGTACAAACATTTTTTGTTAAGACTGACGCCAGTAATCTGTATTAATCCACTGCCATTCTGTCCAGAAACTAACAATAATACAAAATCAAAATGTGGCCAGCAACCAACAATAACCGAGCATGATCAATGCATCACAACTTCCAAACAGGAAACAACCAGCATCCAATACATAATACTTGATACTAATTAGAATTCTTTTTGTCCTCATACAGTAGGTACTCAATTAAAAGTTAGGAAATAATGGTACCCCAGTATCAGGCAAACAAAATGAGCAACACATGTTGCAACAAAATGATGAGGCGAACGTGCTACGAACACTTCAGTCCACAGGAGGCGCCGCAACCCGACGCGCCTCTTGGCAAGTTCTCCGGTTATGCCCAGGCTTCTTACACAACCCACATCCCTTCCTCGGTATCTCAACCTGTGAAGGGATTCTCCTCGTCTTCCTCCGTCCCGGTTGTCTTCGCACATCCGGCGGATGCACGTAATCCGGATCCATAGTCCTCGGTACGGCGTCACCATCTCCATCACTAGCGATCGGGTATAGCAACCCGCTGTATGTGTCGCGATATGCCTGCACATTATAAACTGGATCACAGAAATCGTATACACTTCGGTGTACATGATCTATACACGCACACGCATGCTTGCATGGCAATCGATAAAGCTGCCAAACACCACAGCTACAACACTTATTATCTAAATCCACTGCAAATGTCTTATCCTCATGGGCAGCCTCAAAATGGGAAGCAGATGCACTGAATATTTTCACATCTCGGGCTGCCAAACAATTCATTTTGAGCTCCTTCTCAAATTTCGGACACAATGTGGTTTTCATTTTCCCCGCTGCTTCCCTTTTCTCATTAAGCATTTTCATTGTTTTCTTCCGAATGTTGTCAACCATTCCCAGCGGGGGGAGCGTCCTCGCATCTTTCACCCACCCGTTCCAACACTCTGCGATGTTGTTGTTTACAATACCCCACCTATTCCCTCTGAATAACGCATTTGCCCATTTATGAGGCTCTGATTCCATTAGATACGGCCCTGCTAATGGCATTGCTTTCATTATGTCATTCATATGCTTCTCGAACTCCACATACGTTGCTGCATAAGCGGCTAGATTTAACTTCCCAATCCAATGATTCGAGTAGCTATGATGATACTTTTTCAACACCTGCATCCAATTAAAATTTCGGTCAGGCCAGATAAAAATAAAATGTGTTGAAGAATTTATATTCACACCAAAATCTAATAAATGACCTGGAGTTTGAAGTTGTCCAGTAGGTGCCGCAGACATATGGCATGCTGACTACCAGGAAACACACTGGGTATTGCTTTCATTAACCCGGAATGTCGATCACTGAAAATCGTGTACCTATTCCAAACATCATGCCCACTTTCTCTCGATATTGTCATCTTCAGTTTCTCGCAAAACCATCCCCAGTTTTCATCATTCTCTGAATCCACAACTATTTCCAACAACATATTTTTTAAAAAACAGGCATCGACCGACTCGCAATGAAAGCAACGTGCTTTTAAAAACATACTTACTTGCGAAGGCAATTGACAACAGCCCATCATTCGGATCTTTCGTTGTTGCCGCCAAAATATGACCTTTCCATTTCGATAGGATATGTGTACCATCCAGGAAAAGAAGGGGTCTGCACGCTCGTACAAATCCAGTCACACATGTGGCGAATGAAATATACAATCTTCGAAACTTCCCCGAAACTTCCCATATCTCTAGATCCGCCATGCTACCTGAAATAAACTCAATATGTTAATTCATTCTTATATTAAGTAAATCAATTTCTACAACCACGCTGCTCGTTACCTGCATTCGCTTCTTTGAAAGCCTTACAAAACCCTCTTAGTTTGTCAAAGCAATCGTAATCACCCCCGTGTACCTCTTTCAGTGCAATCTCCCTCCCATTCCAAGCTTTTCTATACTTAATCACGATACCAAATTCCTCTTCAATATCATTCATTGCTTGAATCGGCCTATACGTTGGATCACGTCTCATTTTGCGCTTAATGTAGTTAGCTACCCAACAAGCATCCGCTTTCGGATTGTCTCGATCCCTCAAACTGTCCAGCCCACACGTATGTTGCAGGTTGCACCGTCTTATCCCGAACGTCCTGTCAACTTTGTGAAAGGAAGCATACACCCTCCACCCACATCCGACAACCGTACACACTGCGGCAATTTTGTCTCCATCATTCCTTTCGTACTTAAAAGCACGTTTCTGTGCTAAACAATAGTTCTTCAAAACAGTCCGAAAATGGTCAGCATCATTGAAAGTCTGGCCTTCCCCCTTAATAGCACGGCCCCAAATCACCACGCCAATAGGTGCCTTCTCATTTCCCATTTCCACCGCCTCAATCGGTGCTTCGTTCGTAACCCTACATTACACTCTCAAACACTTGCAGCTTAGCACAGACAATACACACCAAATTCATCAAAGAGTACCCACAGTTAATTACCACATCCAACAACCCTCAGAGACACTATATACCACGGCATGCCGTCACAACGGCAACATATAACACAACAATTTCTTAATCATTTATCTTAAAAAGAAATTACCATTTCTAACTCGGTTATCAAGGACTTTACACTCAAATCAACAATCCAAAACCAAATTTTTTCGGTTGACAACAAGTTTACACTAAACTGAGCCCTAGCAATAAAAACCCTAGCACCATACTATCACAGCCCTGATCGGTAACAAAAAAAAAATTAAAAATAAACGTTCGAATCTTATACCTTCTCCGAATGCTCCCGACATGAACCCTTTTAGCATACATCCTACATAATGGCTTGCCGACAACCCCATGTACCTCCAACATGTTCCTCACGTCCTCATCCGTCGTTATAGCCACAAGAAATCGATCCACCGGATGCTCGTATCTCAACACCAAATGCCTCGCCTCTAACCCCATTCTTCCTCCCACTCGCGCGGCAATGTCCTCCAAAGTTGTCCCGTTCCTCACGGTAATGGCCTCATTAGCATCTTCGAACTCACAAAATGCTAGAAGCTTCGGTTCACTTGCCCGATCGTTCTCCCCAGCCTCTTCCATCCTGTCTCCATGCATTTCCATTGGAAACCCCTCGGTTGATTTTGAATGTTGTGCTTTGTTCTTCAAGTTTGCTTCATTTCTTCCTGTAACCCTTCCGTCCCTCACCGTTGCTTCTTCCCCAAGATTTTGCAATTTCCCTCTTTCCCCTGGCCTGAAATTGACTTTTTAGGGGTACTTTAGTATTTTCACCTTAATTTTATATTATATAAGGATGGGGTACTGAAGTAGAACATTCTTTTTGTTGTTGTGGGGGAGTTCGGGTAGTTTGATTCACATGGGAACTGAACCATGTACTTTGTGTTTGTGTGGGTATTTTTCAGCAACAAGCCCATAACAAAAACAATCATTTTATCATATTTATACCCCACAACTTTTATTTTATTATAACTTGACCACAAAATTATAATTCTTTATTTAGTTAGTTATTTTTTCAATGTAGATCCACTTTAAACGACTAAATGCTTCTGAAAATTCAATAAACATCCAATAAATAAATACATATAATAGAAATAAAAATAGGTTAGTAATTTTTTGGGCAAGGTTAGTAATTTTAAAAGTGTAGGGATAAAAAATAATTTGTCAAAATGCCATCCGAACTAAATTAGTTAGAAAAATGCAAATTACTGGACGAATATCGGTAATTCAAAAACTTAAAGAACTATTTTGATTATGAACAGTTAACTTATAAGACCATTTTGGTAATTTAATATTTTCTAAATCAAATAAGAATTATGGGTAAGTTAGATGACCTATCTGGTCGTTTTCCCCCTATACTTCATCTATTTTGTTTTAATTACTACGGACCCACCCAGAATGCAGTCCAATGTACATTTTTAATCGTTAATAACTCAAGTTTGATATAAATAAAAATTCTAAAAGTTCGATATTTAAAAATTATACGACGAGATGAATCTAACAAGATCCCACTTGACTATATTTCAACTTGTATAACTATGATAAAATATTAAGCTAAAGTGTATAAGTGAACAATATCCAAAACTGCAATGGCGCAAACGAAGGAAAACGGAGTAAGTAGTAGGAGTGTGTCTTAAAAGAGACCCGACCCGAGTAGCCAACCGGGCCATGTGTGGGGGAAACCGACGGTACGAGTAAACGCGTCAAAAGTGACGCGAACAAGCCAATGAGATGCAGACACGTGTGTTAGTCAGCCAATGAGAAGAGAGATTACGGAGAGCAGCTTCGCAGGCGGGTGATGAGCGAGATCAAGAGATAGAGGAAAGTAGAGGGACCGGAGGGAAAATAAGGGAGGGAAGTGTGGAAGAGTAACTAGCGAGTAGCGACTAGCGAAGGGAGATCCAATCACCAATTTATTTAATTAGATGGAACAAAAACCCTCGGTCCAATCCCTCTTTGAGTCTTTGTCTCTCTCATTTTTCTTTCCCCCCACCCCACCCCCAACAAAACCCAAACCCTTAACGCTCTCCCCTCTCCCCTCTCCCGTGTGGCGGCTGTCAATCCCCCTGCTGGCCTCGCCCTCGCCCTCTCTCTTCCTCCGCCTTGCGCTGTTAACATCACGAGATCTCTCTTCAGTTTATCTTCGTCATGGCTACTGTTGCTCCTCCGGCTGAACGTATTCTTCCTCCTCCTCCTCCTCTTCTTTTTCTTTTTTCCTTTTCTTTCTTTCTTTCTTTTTTTACGGCATGCCATGTCTTCTTTTTATTCAATCCTCCCCTTTGCGTTTTTTTTTTCCTTAAACTTGCTTTATTCTTTCTTTCTTCTCGTTTGCCGTCTCTGTGTGTGTTTACATACATATCTTTGCTTCACATGCGTTTCCTAGGTTCCTCTTTGTTATGTTTCTGCCCACAGCAGATCTAATCCTGTCTAGTGTTGTGCTGTTGTATACTGTTTTTGGCATAGTCATCTTCTCTGGCTATATTGCCAAATTGTTCTGGATCCGTCTGCGAATTTCATTGCTTGGTGATTTTAATTTGGAATTTCCCTTATGCAATTCTTAGTACTTCGGCTTGCATTCGCTAATATGCTTTTAACTCCTTTTGTTTCAAAACAGTTTCTCAAGTCATCTCATTCGTATCCCTGTTATATTTCGGCCTTGTGCACATGAATTAGGTCGTTCTCTTTTGTGTTGTGTGTATGTGTGCTGGGTCTACTGTGTATGTTTCTTTCTACTCTTTAATATTTATATTATATGGAAAGTGGATTTAATATCAGGTGTATTGCATACTTTTATGCGTTTTGTAACATATGGATGGAATAATAGTTTGGTTTGTTTGTTGTCTTTATTTCCTATAACTGTGAAAGATACGCATTCTTTCTCTTCTGCAGAGGCTGCGGACTTATTGCAGAAGTTGTCGTTGGACTCACAGGCAAAGAGTATTGAAATACCAGATGTTACCAAAAAGGTATTTGTTTATTTAGTTGTGATGTAGCCAATTTGCTGTGCCCGGGAATTGATGTGTTAATACTGATTGATTATGCTTGATTCAGCCTTCCATTGATAACAGCAACGTGTCCAGCACAATTCAGTCCGATAGATCAGTAACACCCGTGTTACCTGATTTTGGGGACCCACCAGTGTGCTATGTTCCCGGTGCCTACCCGCTCTACTATGGCAGTAAGCTTTCATTCTCAAGCATTTCAACTTTAGGTTTTTCAGTTCCACTTTTCCTTGCTACTTGCACCAGCTATACTGATTCTTGCACGCATGGCCGTTGGTTTTGTAAATAGGCTATGATGGGAGTGCAAATGAATGGGAAGATTATGCCAGATATGTTAACCCGGATGGTGTTGAGATGACTCCAGTATGTAATATGCATATCTGATTCTCGTTGACGTTTTTTCTTAAGAATTTTGCGTTTTGTTATTTGTATTTTTCTCATGTAGTGCTGCATATGTTAGGGGGTGTACGGAGATAATGGATCACTTGTGTATCACCATGGTTATGGGTATACTCCTTATGGCCCCTACTCACCTGCTGCTACCCCTGTCCCAGCCGTAGGACATGATGGTAACTTGTATGGAGCGCAGCAGTATCAGTACCCGGCTCCTTATTTTCAGTCATTGACGCCAACAAGTGGTCCACATGCGACTCAAGCTACTACTGGGAAAGGAGAAATAGCTACTTCTGCATCTACTGATCAAGCGTCATTGCCTGTGGAATCCAATTCAAAATCCAATGGTGTTGCAAATAGTGGTGGCACGAAGGGAGGGAATGGTTTTGCGCCAGCGAGAGTGGCATATCAAAATTCATCTTTTAATGTAAGTGGATCTTATGGGAGGGGTACTTTATCTACATTTGGCTATCAAGACCTAAGGTTTGGATTTGATGGTTTGCAGTCTCCCATCCCATGGATAGAGAACCCGTACTTTACTGATGGGCAAGCTAGGCCAGTAACTAGTTCGTCAATGACTTCTATACCGAATGGCAATGGCTATACTTCATCTAGGAATCAGAATTACCGGCCTCATCCAATGGTATGTTCTTTGGTAAACTCTGCATATATTACTATTATGTTTGTTGTACGTTGGATATTATTTGTCTTGTTTCTTGAAATGAATTATTACCAATTGCATCATTATTTTTGAATGTTCTCCTTGGCATTCTTAAACATTGAATATATTTTAGTGGTGTGTTGATGTTTATTTCCAGGGTTTACACCAACCAAGGCCGGTTCCTGGGTTGAGTTCAGCTAATGGGTACTTAAGTAGAATGTACCCAAATAAATTATATGGCCAGTATGGAAGTGCATACAGATCTGGTTTGGGGTATGGAATGAGTGGTTATGATGCTCGTTCGAATGGACATGGGTGGATGGCTATTGACAGCAAGTACAAACCAAGGGGTAGAGGAAATGGTTTGTACAATTATGGAAATGAGAGCATGGATGGCCTTAATGAACTGAACCGGGGACCTAGAGCTAAATCCTCCAAAAATCAAAAGGTCTTTACACCAGCAGCCCTTGTTGTTAAAGGTCAAAACGTCCCCTTGACTGGAAAGACAGATACTGTGGAGAAGTCAAGTGTGACACCCGACCGAGATCAATACAACCTACCAGATTTCCCATTGAATTATGATGATGGAAACTTTTTTATTATCAAGTCGTACAGTGAAGATGATGTTCATAAGAGCATCAAATATAGTATCTGGTCTAGCACCCCAAATGGTAACAAAAAACTTGATGCTGCATACAAGGAAGCCCAGCAGAAATCTGGAAGTTGTCCTGTTTTCCTCTTCTTTTCAGTGAGTACAATTTTCAATGATAGTTGTTTTGTAGGGCTGTGTTATTGAAGCTTGTGGGGTAATAGTTGCTTTATGTTCTTAGGTCAATACCAGTGGGCAATTTGTTGGTGTCGCCGAGATGGCAGGGCCTGTTGATTTCAGCAAAAATGTTGATTATTGGCAGCAGGATAAATGGATTGGGTCTTTCCCTGTGAAGTGGCACATTGTGAAGGATGTACCCAACAGTTTGTTGAAGCACATAACACTTGAAAACAACGAGAACAAGCCTGTGACTAATAGTAGGGACACTCAAGAGGTAATCTTTATGATTTTTGTTTTTGGTGGTTGTAGTTGTGTATGTTGCTGTAAAATTAGAGGGAAGTAGTGTGGTTAATGTGCAATTGAATGGTTTGTACAGGTTAAGCTGGAGCAGGGGCTTCAATTACTTAAGATATTCAAAGAACATACAAGTAAACAATGCATCCTGGATGATTTTGACTTCTATGAGGATCGGCAGAAGAGAATTCAGGAAAAGAAATCCAAGCAACAGCAATTCCAGAAGCAGGTGTGATTTGCTTTGGCTTGTATTGTAGTGGATGGCTATTTCATTTTCAAGCATCCTTGTCACAGTGACCAGGTGACCTGGATATTCTGGCTTTTTGTTTGTAGGCTCAAATGTGGGAAGGCAAACTTGCCGAGGACAAAAAGAAAGAGGGCACAAATTTTGATACTAAGGCCTCTGAAGCTGCACGTGATCTAAACAAACAAGCTACACCTGTACAGGCAAACACAGATGGCAACATTGCAGAAAACAATTCTCTGATGAAATCGGGAGAAGCTGTGAAGACTGTAATATCTGCAGCAGCTATAGTGGAGATGCCAGTAGCAAATGGTGTGGCAAAGGGATGCTAGCTTTTCTATTCTATGCCAAAGGGGATTTCCCCTCCAGAAGCAGCGGTTGATAAAGAAGGAAAATCCTTGTGTTGTTCATGAGGTGCCTGCCAGACCGCTGGTGTTTTTTAGAGCTCAACCACCCCTTAGTAGAGCAGAGTGGTGCCCTATTTTCCTGATTATGGGCGGGTTAATTAGTTGTTAGCTGGTCTCTTTTTCTTGGTAGTGGGTTTGGGTTTAAGGGGATGCATCTCTTTTCTATTTTTCTTTAATTCTCTTTTTAAATGAAGATCCATTGTCTGTTTTATTTTCTTCATTGTCGCCAGTTTGGTTTTTGTTATATGCATTTCCATTTCTTTTTGATTTGTGGGATTGTAAACCCTCTCTTGCGATGTTTGGCCTACTTTTTGCTTTAAGAAAAGGAGAGCTTGAAGCAAGATAGGGAGAAAGGAGGAAGCACTGAAATATACTCATTTAAGAAGCAATTTTTTTCTCCCTTTTTCCTACTGTTGTGGTGATACCTGTTTAATTTAATATTATTATTATTATTATTATTTTACCTCTCGATTCTCCTGGATTTAAAGTATAATAAAAGATAGGGATAAGGGGCCGGGTCGGATGGGGATTCTAACCCGATAAATTCTAAACCCCTGGCGTAAATTCTAAACCCTGGCGTAACGGAAGTGAGATTACTGAAATTTAATACTGTGTTGGAAAGTACTGCATCGGGAGGATTAACAGGCGTCTGCCGCCTGTTTTGTAAGTGGTCTATTATTCCAAAAATAGCTGATTAGTCCTCAAGTAGTTTTTTTTTTTTTTGGCTGAGCGTCAAAAGGCCTGAAAACAAGCAGAAAACAAGGGAAAAAAAAAGACAAGTACAGGGACAGGGGGGAGGCAACACACAGAAGACCAAAAAATAAAAGAGCTACACAAAAACGGAGCACCTCAACACCGAGGGAACCACACTCCTCCTGCTACATCCGCCGCCAATTCGTCCCGAACGAGATCCGGTGGGAAGGCCCATGTAGTGAAAAAGTCTTCCACCGAGGCCCCATGTTTGGCAAGTCTGTCCGCAACCCTATTACCTTCCCGAAGAATGTGGACGATGGTGCATTCTTCAAATGAAGCTTTAAGATCCCTGATGCACAAAAGCATGGCTGCTAGGGGGTGCCAAAAAGGAGGATTCGCCGAGAGGTCGATTGCCATGGAAGAATCCGAATAGCAACAAATCTGATTGAATCCATTTTCCTTTGCAAAGTTCAGTCCGTGGATCAAGGCCGAGAGCTCCACATACAAGCTGTCCTGTAGGCCAAGGTGGCCGCATCCCCCCCTAACCAAAGTCCATCTGCTCCCCTGACAACGAAACCGATCCCCGCCTTGCCTGGATTTCCCAAAGAGCTCCCATCCACGTGGAGAATAGTGTGACGGTATCCCTCAGCATTCCAATTAACATACTGAAGGGCCTTATGAGCCGTATTAATGAGACAGCTGGCCGTGAGGAGCTCTCTTGTAACCCGATGCACCTCCCTTTTGAGGAACCACATAGAGTTCACCTTCCCTTTGAATGTTCTCGAATTCCTCTCTATCCATATCACCCAGATGGTAACGATAAACATCTTGCCATACACCTTAAACATCCCATGGATGAAGATCCTAATATCCTCCTTGGAGATAGAAGCACAGTCATTCGGGATGTCAATATTTATAGATTTCCAAACCTGTTTAGCCCACGTGCAGTAGAATAAATAATGGAACCAACTCTCTTCTTCACTCCCACAACCAGTGCACAGGGGTGAAGCAACCAACTTCCTGTTGAAATGGACCAGGTTAACTGGGATAGAATCATGACAGAGCATCCATAAGAAAATACAATACTTCTCTGGCAGTTTGCTATTCCACAACCACTTCCAATTCGTAGAAGCACCGTCCCGCTGAGTGAGATTTTATATGCCGATCCCACCGTATACTTCCCTGTTTTACTACCCTTCCACAGCCACAAGTCAGGCACATCCGGGTGCAACGTAGGAGGGGGGCTGGCACTGATGTCCTGTACAATGTTCGAAGGGATGCTGGAGTAAAGGTGATCCCAAGACCATAACCCATTCACGATGACATCTTTGATCTTTAAGTCAATATCATGGACCGAGATGAATGGGAGCTCAGGGCCGACTTGATTTCCCTTCCACCAGTTGGAAAACCAAAGGGATGCATTCCCACATCCAACTCTGAAAGAGAAGCCATTTCTAAGCAAGGGAGTCAGTTTGAATAACAACTTAACAGTGTAAGATTTAGTCGATTTGATGCAAGTGGAAGGGAACTCCCATTCTGGGATTAATTCTTTAATCAACTTGACCCAGAGCTTGGAGTCCTCATGCAACCATGACCAAAGCAACTTCCCTAAAAGGGCGATATTCATATGTCTGGCTCTTCGCAGACCCAATCCGCCTTCAGTTTTAGGGACTGCCATTTTCTCCCAGGAAACCAACCGAATCCCTTTCCCCTCCCGGTCTTTCCAAATGAACATGTTAATCCTACGGTCAATGGCTTTACACACAGCCTCCGGGAGCCACAAAAGCTGCATGAAATAGGCCGGTATCGCTGCTAGCACTGCCCTGCTCAGTGTAATTCTCCCCGCCTTGTTGAGGACTTTACTCGCCCACCCCTCCAGCCGATAGTCTAGCTTATCCAAAAGGAATGCAAAATCAGTAATACGTCGTCGGCCCACTAACAGAGGATATCCGAGGTACGTCCCCAAAGAGTCCACCGTGCTAATGTTGAGAGTGGAGGAGATCCAACTCCTATCATTTTCATTGACCGAGCTAGAAATGAATAGCTCAGACTTCAGCGGATTAAGTCGCAGGCCCGAGGCAGTAGCAAACTGTTGGAGGGCGACATTGATGGAATTGACACTATTACGGTCGGCCGTGGCTCCAAGTATTAGATCGTCGGCAAACATAAGATGGGATATCCCGAGACCACCTTTTGTAAGCTGTATCGGTTTCCAATTTCCCTGAGTAACCTCTTTCTTAATGATATGGGAGAGTTTCTCCATAACGATGAGAAAGAGATAGGGAGATAATGGATCCCCTTGTCGGAGCCCCTTCCCCGGCTTGAAAGGTTCAAGAATTTTTCCATTCCACAGCAGGGAGTATGAGGGGGACTTCACACAAAACATGATAAGCCATGAAACTTTTGACAAGTTCCCACTATATGAGTATTTTCTGAAAATCAATAATCCCGATTTTCAATTTTATTTAATGAAACCAATTTATGAAGATGGAGTTGGGATTAGGGATATATTTATAGGTTGTCACGTTTTTATTACTCGTGTTGAGAAACTGTGCCCCCGAAAGCGCACGGAGTCAAAAATTGCAGTAATTTATAGTAAGACCGGATCGTTCACTGGAGGATGTGCGATAGAAGCAGGTCCCACGTCGTTTAATAAGATTTTCCACTCGGTTACTCGATTCGAGTTTGTGTTTTAATTATCAACTATTCGACATAATTTAATTCGAAGCTATGAAAGCAATAGAATAAAGCAGATAAAATTATCTAGAAAGCGAATTAAACTTAATCTAAGAAAGCAATAAAATTATTCTAAGAATGCGATTAAAATTATTCTAAGAAAGCAGATCTAAAATGAGACAAAAGGGACATGAAGAAAAGAATAAAATTGGACAAGATTCAGATGAAACACAATTGAACTTCCATTTTTAATACACAGATCTTTGTTTGGGATAATCCATCAGTTAGCTAACTCTCATGTTCTCTGTACCATGTTCCCTTTAACAGACAGGTACTTACAGTAAGAGTTTACATGCTCTTAAGAGAACAAATTCTAAGATACCACAGTAAGAGTATGTTAATCATCTGCGGTGGACAAGCAACACTTGACAAATCATTAGTTGAAATGCCAAGTACTCCCATCATTCCCCCATGTCACACCCAAAGATTCGAATCAAGCCCTGAACTATCCCTTAACTCTCAATCCTAGTAGCAGTTGGAAGATCTAGAGACACATCCGAGTGACCTCTACGAAATCGATTAAAAGAAAGCAGTAAAGAAAGCATTTAAAATCCTATCACTCGGAAGTTTCAAAAGTTTCGTACTGGTAGTAAAAGAAAGCCCCCCCAGTCAGGATGACGAGATGTGGATCAAGAATTCCTGAATCTCGGTGAACCGCTCGCAGTGTTCACTTCCTTCCGGGTGGTTATGAGATACAAACTAATGAAACGAACTAATAGGTTAGTTCGTTCCGGATGCACTCACTCAGGACTCAAAAATGGGCTTTGGCAGGACAGGATAGCAGTTGAAAGGAACTCAACCCTATCTTAGAAAATAACCAAGGCCTGCGCATTGTTCCTCTAGAATTACCTATCACACTGTATTTGAATCCAAGTGGATCTCATCTCGGTGTGACAGTAGTGTCTAAATTCCCAACACATAGCAATTTTGGAAAATAATAAATCTTTGAAAATTATTCCCTAAATAGGTACTAAACTCTCAATTAAAACACAGATCTTTTCAGTCTAGATAAGACCTAATCGCTGATTCTGCTTCTAATTTCCCAAAATCAACCCCCAGTCGAATGTGAGTTAGTCATAACTGTGGAATTTATCCCTTACTTAGATCCGGATTTTATAAATGAATTTTTGTTGGAAATTTATTGTGAGACATCTGATTTAAAATTTAGACTTCTATGTCCAAGGGAAGGATCCCAAAATAATTTGACCACAATAGTTACACAATATTATCATGCATAATTTTTTATAACGAGGTATAAAATTAAATTAACCCAAAATATGAAGTGGGTTTAGACAGAATGTGAAACACAGAAATGAAATAGCCGGAGATAAGAAGAATTTGGCTGAAAAGACTCGTCAGAATAATTAGGGTAATTGGATTGCAGTTATCTGTTGTCCAGCTTCCCAATTATTAGGATGGAATGTTTTTAGACAGCAGAAAACCTTGAATGATAGTGATCGCTATCATCAAAGTTCTTACTATTTGTGAAATGAGAGGAAAAACCTACATATTTTCTCGCCATAATACCAGTCAAACAGTGTTGATCGACACCATCTGATAATGTTATAGTTTGAAATTCGGGTTTGAAAAATAGAATAAGAAAATAAAACTGTATTCAGACAGGGACTGACCGAGTGGCTACTTCATTTCCCGGTAAGAGGACCGTTCGCCTGACCTCGTCAGTCACTATCCGAACCATGCAAAATAACAGATAGAAATGAATACATAGACTACGGGCTACTTCATTTCCCGGTAAGGGGACCGTTCGCCAACAGTATTCTATGATATTCTTCACTATTCGTTTCATACATCACAGGTAAAGACAAAATAGATAACAGAAAATATTTTTGGGTCATCTTGTATGAGAGACATTGGTTTCTCATGTAAAGGTATGGAAATTAATCCATAATTACCCTTAATGTCTAAATAATCTCTCATTCCATAATTAATTAATTAATCACAGTCCGGATTATATACTTAGATCATTAGAGTTTGACTTTTTATAGAGAAATCTTTTAATGGAATATTGAACAAAGTTCTTTATATCAAATTAATCATAGGTTGAAATTATGGATTTCAACCTCAAAATATTAATATAAAGGTTCAATTAATTAAGTGAGAAAAATGGAGAAATGGAAAATTTGGCAAGAATGCCAAATAGTACGACACTAGACAGATGTTACGACGCTATCTTAGGATAGCGTCGTATGGTAAATTTTTAGAAGTATTGATGAAATGGGGGGGGGGGGGGTACGACGCTATACGCTAAATTACGATGCTATCCTAAGATATTGTCGGGGGTGTAGCGTCGTAGGTGGATTTTTGTAAGAAAATAAGTATTTTGGGATTCTACGACTCTAGACAAAGCTTACGACGCTACTCTAGGATAGCGTCGTAGGTCTAGTCTCATAGAACAAGTTTTTCTTAAGCCCGAAGTAACTACGACGCTGAACCTTTACCTACGTCGCTACCTTGGGTAGCGTCGTAGGGCGGTCAGCGTCGTAGTCCCTTCAGGACATAAGTGGTGTTTCGGATAATGCAATCTACGCGATTGCAAACCCTATTTTTCAGATTCATGGTTCAAAATGCATACATGTAGCAAAATAAAGATGAACAGTAGGCTAGAATGCTTAAAAACAAAGGGAAAAATAAACTTGAAACTATGCAAATGTGAACCACCAACCCAAGTGAGGGTTTTCAACCAACATATGATGCGTGAGGATCCAAAAGGTAAAGAGAAAACATTGGATCCTCAAGTAGCAGCCAAATAAATGACCAAATGGTCATGAAACCGAAAATAAAGCAAGAAATCCATAGACCCAGTCTATTTCATGATTTGGGACTCTTTTTTGTGATTATATTCCCATAAATAAGGAAATACTTTGATAATACCCATCATTTGGGTGTTTCAAACCTTAATAAAAGTTTACAAAGCTGTAAATAATGAAAACAGTGGCTAGCTAGGTCTAAAACACCAAACACTCACTGATCTACACTAATCAGAAACTAAAACCTAGAAATAATGCAGGAAAGATAAATAATACAAGAAAATAAACCCTAACTAAACTAACTAACTACACACCTCTCAAGAACACCAAGTTGTCTCCAAGTTTTCTATATTCTCCAGTTGTTGATCCTAGGAGTCAGCTTGTCCTTAAATAGGTGGGAAACCCTAGGCCCATGGGCCCCCAGGCCTTGAAATTTGAATTCTGGCCAGGTTACGACGCTGAACTTGACTTCGTCGCTATCCCTTGCTACGACGCTATAAGTGTGACGTCGTAGTCTTCCACTTCGAATACACTTCTTTGTCTCTAAGTGGACAGCCTACGACGCTATACTCCATCTACGTCGCTACACTTGGTCTACGACGCTATGCTTGACGTCGTAGCTCTTCTCCAGAATCTTGCCTCATTTTCTACCCACGTCGCTATACTCAACTACGACGCTGAACATGCTTAGAGTCGTAGTTGAGTGTAGCGTCGTAATTTCCTGAAAAATATCAAATTTTTATGGGTTTTCATTTCTTTTCCCATCTTTTTGTTTCCTTTTTCTTTTCTTTTCTTTTCTCATGTTTTTGGATTTTTCTAACATAAATGTGTAATAATATTACATATTTATGTATTTTTCATACCAGCTCAATATTTTTACAAATATGCATAAATCAGTCTAATTCTACTGCTTTCTTATTTAATATAAGACCGGAATGCGATCAAATGCCCGTTTCAGACACGGAAATGGATTGAAAATAATGGACATTTCTGGCCATTATCAACATCCTCACATTTAATACTGATCGTCCCCGAGCAGTCAGAGTCAATGTTCCTAAGAACACGGACTCTACATATTCAATTCATTTTCGTGGCTTTATAAATTATATTCTTTTTGGATTGAGATAAGATAATAAAAAACTACAAATATTAAATTCCCTTGATTGCAGTGTTTAATGAAATGATACTTGCTCACTACATCGGGCCTACAAATCAAGCATTATTGTTAACCCTTCATGAATGTCATGTTTGAAAGATGCAAAGATTAAAAATGAGAATTAATGTATGTCACGAACATGATTCATGAAATAGAGCCTCACATATAAGAGAATTGAAAAGTTCACTCACTCTCAAATGGGGTTTAATCATTGAACGCTCAAAATCAAATTTAATTAAACTATCCCATAAGCTTGCAATCAGACCAACTCGCCACCGGCTCATTTCCTCAAATCTAGATTATGAGGTCTTATTTAAGGGTTGTAATGGGGCATACGGTTGTAACATTAGGTGAGGAAGGGAATTATTGGGCTAAGAAGTGGCAAGAATTAATACTATCATAACTTGGCATTTTTATTTAAAATTTATGATCATCAATGTTTCTTCTTTCTTTTGCTTTTCTTTACTATTGCATGACATTAGACTATGTCTAATTTGCTTTGTCATTTGCAATTTATTTTTGTTGAACTGAATTCAACTTTTTTTTTTTTGAATCGGCTTATAGCTTACCGATTGATACATTTTTTATGATCATAAGTTTAATGCCTTTGATAGAATTTATCATTATCCATTTGGGTTGAATATTTTGGACTTTTTGTAGGCTAGGAAAAATATAGAGGGTGTCAAGAAAAATTAGGCTTAAAGGCTCAAATTGGTTAATCCTAAAGGGGAAATATTTTTGGGTTTGGATTTCAAAAGAAGGCCAAAATTTTGGTTTTCTAAGTGCCTCGATCATATGCTCGATTTCGGGAGTATGGCATGGTCTTGAATCGGTCCCAATTGCAAGTTCTAGTTTCCTTTAATCAAATTGATTCACACATCAAAGAAAATAAATGAGTGAAAATGACTCATGGCTCAATTCTCACAAGGTTGGATTGATTCATGTCATACAATATTCTCAAATTTAATCAAAGCTTAATTCTAACAATTTATTCAATCAAAATTTTCAACATGAAGATTTATTACCCAATAAGCTGATCGCATCATTAAATTTTTATAACTCAAAACCTTAGGAATTCATTTCATGCATGTTCTCAATTATGTTATCCCAATTTAAAAGTTTGAAAATTTAATCACAAGCCTAAATTCAACATGTGAATTTAGAGCAGGTTTATGCATACTTTTGCTGGTTATTTAATTTAAAGCGGTAAAGAGGCACTGCTGACATACGGAGTATGTCAACAACATATTTTTGGCCTGGCAGTCACTTATTCATCTCGGACTGTCAGACATCTTTTCAAGAGTAAAATTGTTTGTGGACTGCAAAATTCCTTTTTGAAAGCAGTAAATACATCAATTACAAGAGGTTTCCTGCAATAAAAATGAACTTGCACAATTGATAGAAACTCTCTTATATGATATTCACAATTAAGCTCGGAATTGAATAGGCTCAGATCAGACTCATTCTTCCGGTTCCTGTGGTTGAGTCGAAGGCCCAGCATCATCTTTTGGTGGAGGTGGCGGCTTCGGGAGTTGTCCGATGAGTGCTTGAATCATTGTTTCCATCATCTTGCGCTGACGTTCTTCATTTTCCATCATCAGCTTCCGTTGCCTCTCTTCGCTTTCCATCCTTTCTCTATGCTGTCTTTCCTCTCTTTCCAACAGGAGTTGTCTGAATTCATCCTCTCTTCTCCTCTGCTCATCTTCTCTTCTCCTCTGTTCGGCTCTCTCTTCCTCTTTTCTCTTCAATCTCTCTTCTCTGAATCTCCTATCATCTTCCCTTCCCAAGATGATAACATCAGCCAACTGCTTGACACTTTCTGTCATTGTTTTGTTCATTGAGCTCACAATCTCGACTACATTCGAGTTGGCAGGATGTTGAGAGATGTTCTGGCTTAGAGGAGGGATCTGGGAGGGTTGAGATTGCTGCTGAGGGGCTTGAACCGGAGGCGGCGAAGGAACTTGACTTGGACTTGGTGTCGCTGGCTCGTGATGAGGCTCTTCCACTCGTATTGAAGGTCCCGCCTCAGTACGGGCCTTTCTTCTTCTTTTAGGAGCAGGAGGAGGCATTGGATCTCTTCTTTGAACTGATGGTGCTTATTCACCTGATATGAAGGAAGATTGCACATTTGAATCAGCAGGGAATGGAGGGAGTGCATAAGTGATCCTTTCTCGATTGCGCATGGATGGAACCCGAATTGGAGGGTGAAACTTTTGACAGATTTCATTAACACGAGTATTTTTATAAAATATATCGGGATTGAATTTATTGAATGAAGGAGTTGTGATTCATGGGTAGGGGTTTAAGGATATATTAAGAGTATCACTTTTTATTACTCAGGTGGGGTGCTTTAATTCCAAATGGCGTTGCAGTCCTCTCATGTCATGAAACTTTTGACAAGTCTCATGGTACAACCGGGATAGATTGACCTTCAGCCTGTCACACTGAGGGTCCCCGGCATATGTGCCATGATACTTTTCATGATTTCATGTCATGAGATTACCTACCATGAAACCTTCGGCAGACTCCCACTACATGAGTATTTTCTGAAAGATCACATTTTTTATTTACTCGTGTTAAGAAACTGTGCCCCCGAAAGCGCACGGAGTCAAAAATTGCAGTATTTATAGTAAGTACCGGATCGTTCACTGGAGGATGTGCGATGGAAGCAGGGCCCACGCCGTTTACTAAGATTTTCCACTCGGGTACTCGATTCGAGTTTGTGATTGAATTACCAACTACTTGACAGAATTTAAATCTAAGCTATGAAAGCAATTAAAATAAAGCGGATAAAATTATTCTTGAAAGCGAATTAAATTTAATCTAAGAAAGCAATAAAACTATTCTAAGAAAGCGGTTAAAATTATTCTAAGAAGGCAGATTTAAATTATGACAGAAGGGACAGGAAGAAAAGAATAAAGATTGGACACGATTCAGATGAAACACAATTAAACATCCATTTTGTTACGCAGATCTTAGCTTGGGATAATCCATCAGATAGCTAACTCTCATGCTTCCTATACTATGTTCCCTTTAATCAGACAGGTACTTACAGTAAGGATTTACATGCCTTAAGACAACAAAATCTAAGATACCACAGATAGATAACTGCCCCTGCGCAGAGGTATGTAATTTATCTGTGGTGGATAAGCAACACCTGACAAATCATTAGTTGAAGTGTCAAGTACTGCTATCATTCCCCCATGTCACACCCAAAGATTCTAATCAAGCCCTGAACTATCCCTTAACTCTCAGTCCTAGTAGCAGTTACACAACTCTCAATACAACCGAGTGACCTCTAACGGAAGCATTTAAAAGAAAGCGATAAAGAAAGCATTTAAAATCCTATCACTCTGAGGTTTTTAAAAGTCTGACCCTGGTAGTAAAAGAAAGCCCCCAGTCAGAATGACCGGATGTGGATCAAGAATTCCCTATTCTCGGCGAACCGCTCGCAGTGTTCACTTCCCGTCGGGTGGTTATGAGATACAAACTAATGAAACGAACTAATAGATTAGTTCGTTCCGGATGCACTCATTCAGGACTCAAAAATAGGCCCTGGCAGGAGAAGATAGCAGTTGAAAGAATACTCAACCCTATCTTAGAAAATAACCAAGGCCCGAATGTTGTTCCTCTAGTATTATCTGTCACACCTTATCGGAATCCAAGTGGAATCTGACCCAGTGCAATATTTAATACAAGATTTCCAACAAACAGCAATTTCGGAAAATAATCGATATGAAAATCATTCCCTAAACAGGTACTAGACACTCAATAAGAACACAGATCCTTTCAGTCTAGGTGAGACCTAATCGCTGACTCTGCTTCTAATTTCCCAAAATCAACCCCCAGTCGGATATGAATTAGTCATAACTGTCGAATTTATCCCTTACTCAGATCCGGATTTTATAAAGGAATTTTTGTTGGAAATTTATTATGAAACATCTGATTTAAATCAAGACTTCTATGTCCAAGGGAAGAATCCCAAAATAATATTGACCACAATATTTACATAATAATATCATGCATAATTTTATAAAGAAGTGTAAAATTAAATAACCCAAAATTTAAGGTGGGTTTAGACAGAAGTTGATACACAGAGGTGAAATAGCCGGAGATGAGAAGAATTTTGGCTAAAGAGAGTGCCAGAAATAACTGGGGTGATCTGGACTGCAAACATCTGCTATCCAGTTCCCAATTATTCCAGATGGAAAGATTTTTAGACAGAAGGGAATTCCAAGTGACGGTGACCGCCGTCATTCAGCTCCCTTTTGTCTGTGAATGGAAGAAAAACCCACATATTTTCTTGTTGTAATACTTCTCAAATAATGTTGGTCGACATCATTTAATAACACTACAACTTGAATTCTGGTTTTGAAATTAAGATAAAGAGAATAAAACTGTATCCGGATAGGAGTCAGCTGAGCAGCTATTATAATCCCGGATGGACGAACCGCCAAGGCTTCCACCGGCCACTATCCAGACCATGCAAAATAACATCTAATAATTAATATACAGACCACGAGCTAGTTATCCGTGTGGGAATACCCGCCAACATTAATCTGATATATTCCTTATTAGCTGTTTCACACAACACGGAAAAGACAAAAAAAATAAAAGAAAAATATTTTTGGGTCATCTTGCATGAGAGACATTGGTTTCTCATGCAAGGGTATGGAAATTATTCCATAATTACTCTTCATGTCTAAATAATCACTCATTCCATAATTAATTAATTACAGTCCGGATTATATACTTAGATCATTAGAGTTTAATTATTTTCGTAGAAGAATCTTTTAATGGGAAATTGAACAAAGTTCTTTATATCAAATTAATCATGGGTTGAGATCATTGGATTTCAACCTCAAAATATTAATATAAAGGTTCAATTAATTAATGGAGTGAGATGGAGAATAAAAATTTGGCAAAAAGGTGCCACTTTGTCGCGGAATAGAGTTTGTGTCGCGGAGCATGGTTCCGCGACAAGGGTTTCGCGACAAAGGGGTGGGAAATAAGAGAAATTAACATTTTGAAAATTGGGGTTAGTTTTGTCGCTAAGCAAAAATTTTGTCGCGGAACATGGCTCCGCGACAAGGGATATAGCGACAAAGGGGTTTGAAAATTGGTAAGGACATAATTCCTGGTCGCAGAACAAAGATTTTGTCGCGGTACGTGGTTCCGCGACAAAGGTTCCGCGACAGAATCCTCCCAGAATAAAATTACAAGTATTTGGGTCCTTGGTCGCTAATCAAGGATTTTGTCGCGGAACGTGGTTCCGCGACAAGAGTTGCATCGCGACCAAGGGGTTTCAAAATTAATGGCAAGGCATAATTTTCTGTCTCGGAATAAAATTTTGTCGCGGAACGTGGTTCCGCGACAAGGGTATTCCGCGACAAAAGCCATGCAGACAAAATGCAAGAATTTGGTCCTCTGTCGCTAAACAAGGGTTTTGTCGCGGAACGTGGTTCCGCGACAAGGTGTATGGCGACAAAGGGTTTTAAAATATTATAAAAATTTTGGCAGCATAACGCCTAATATTGCATTACAGGGGAGTGCGTTGTGATCCGTGGGATCACAACGGGAAAATTACATTGCAACCCGTGGGGTTACAATGTGGTGCAATACAATATAGGAGATGCAATTTTAAATAAATATGCATAAACACTTTATACTATCCCTTTTTAGATTTATCACACTAGACTAAAATAAAATAAAACAACAACTAAAATAAAAATAAAAATGCAAGCAACTACTAAACTAAACAGCAAGCTAAATCAAACAGGAACAAAAATCTAAAAAAGGAAGACAGACTAAGATAATAAACCTATCAAGGGATGATATCAAGCACTCATGCATTCATTAAGCCTAATAAAGCATTAAACCTAACTAAAAATAATAAAAATGGTCAAGTGACCAAAAACACAAAAATAAAGCAATAAATATTATGGGAGATCCATAACACATTTTTGGTGGAACATTTTCTTTAATATCATCAAAAACCAAAAATGGTTTAAACACACCCATTGATTAAGTGTTTCAAACCCAAAAGTACAAAAATATAAACTGGAAAAGTAAAAAGTGAACACTAGCTACACTAATTTATTACAAAGCATAAACTAAACTAAGCTAAGATCTACTACTACATTGCATAAAAATAAACTAATCTACCTACTCTAACATGTTTTTGGAGAACACAGTGGTGCCTCCAAGAACAGTGAAAATAACTATAGTGTAGCTAGGTTACTGTTCAAGGGGGTGGGAGGTTATATTTATAGAGTAGGATTAAGCCCTAGGCCCATTCAAGGCCCACCTGGTCGCCAAACAACTGCTTTGTCGCGGAATAGGGACAAAACACTTTTTGGCTCCAAGATGGCGCCCAGGAGGGGCCGGGACTTGAGGTCCTTGGAGGAAAAGACGAACTTCATGTGCCTGCGGGTCTTCAAGTCCTGGGAGCTTCCAGCTATTTTGACATGTGTGGAATTTGAAAAGAGCAAGTCACGTGAGGGGCTGTCTCGGAGGGCTGTCTCTGTCGCGGAGAGGCTGTCGCGGTCGAGGTCCATTTTGTCGCGGAAGCATGTTCCGCGACAAACTTTTGTGGCTTGATTCTCCTCTCACAGTCTCGGAATAATTTTTGGGCGCGGAGCATATTTTTGGGCGCGGAGCATATTTTTGGGCGCGGAGCACTTTGTCGCGGTGTGCACCTTCCGCGACAAATGTTTAATTTTTACTTCTCTCTTTCTATGTCTGTCTCGATCCCATCTCTCTTCTCTTTCCTCCATTTCTTTTCTCGACAGCTTTCCTTTCTTTCTTTCTTCTTCTTCCCAAATTTCTTTCTCCTCCATTTTTCCTTCTTTCTTCTTCCTTGTTCTATTTTTTTCTTGTCTCCAGTTTTCCATGTTCTCTCTTTCTTCTTCCCATTTTCTTTTTCTTCTTCTTTCGTTCATTTTCAGTTTTCAAAAATCCTACCTCCAGCTTCTCTTATTTTCTTTTTCTTCCTCTTCGTTTCTATTTGCTTCCTGCGTTTCTTGTTTTCTCCTTCCATTCTTCTTGTTGAGATGTTGAGGGCTGGATGGAGGCGAGATGCGGCGGTGGAGATGGGCTGCCGGATTTGGCAAATGGATACCCGGAGATGGAGGGTGAAGAGGAGGACGAAGATGGAGGCCGGAGGTGTGGAGACAGAGGCGGGAATGGTGGCGGATCTGGAGGCGGCGGCGGTGGCCGCTGGGGATGACTGAGTTGAGGGGGAGGCCGGAGGCGGAGATGGGTTGTGGAGGAGGAAGAGGGGGCTCGGGAGAAGGCCGGCGGAGGTTGCAGTTGAAAATGGGATGGAGGCGGAGGCGCTGTGGAATCGACAAGGCGGTGGTCGGAATGGACAGGGGGAGTGGCGCGATGACTGGCGGAGGAGATGACCGGAAGGGCGGTGGATCTGTGGTGGTTGGACGGGACTATTTTTGGAGTTTTCTGTTTCTCTTCGCCGGAGGCGGCTGTGTTGGTGGAGGTTCGCCGGAGGGCCGCCGGAGGGCGGCGGCGGCGGGACAGGTTTAGGGTAGGGTTAGGGTTAGGATGGATTAGGGTTGGGCTTGGGTTTGGTGTATTGGGCTGAGGGAATGTGGGCTTGATACTTGGGCCAAGTGGTTTGGGCTTGTGGGGTGATTGAATTGGGCCAATGTGATTTTGTGGTGTTGGGCCAATAGCACTCTTGGACTTAATAAAATCTTTGGGCCAAATTTAAATCAAATCCTGCAATTAGTTGAAATTAAAAGTAATTAGTGGACCCATTTAATCTTTAATTATAAGATGAGATAGAATTAATAATGATAAGAGAAAACTAAACATAAAAATATAAATAATAATATATACATCAAAATGTAAAAATAAAAATAAGAACAAAATATAATATAAATATAATATTTATCCACTTGATTATTTAGTCTGTGTTCCATTCAATGAACTCGTGTTCCACCGAATAGACAACAACGAACCAAAATCATCAAATGTGGGATTTTAAATATTTTATCATGTTTTTGGATTTTTTAACACAAATATAATGAAAATAACAACATTTTTGTATTTTTCAATACCAGCTTATTATTTATACAAACTTGCATAAATCTGTTAAATTCAACTGCTTTCTTATTAAAATAAGACCGGAATACGATCAAATGTCCATGTTTAGACACGGAAATAGATTGAAAATAATGGTCAATTTTGGCCATTATCAGAGGGTTTAGGATGACCAAGGCGTCTGTATCGAATTCTCCCATGTCTACCCCTTGAGCTGTACAGATTCTTCTAATGAGATTCGGGTAGCACAGGGCGTGCTTCTTCTCAATCCTTATGGTCATAACTTCAAAGATGTGTTCTCCAATATTCAACTTCAGCCCGTGTCACAGCTTGGCGAATCCCATCAGTATGCTGCCAGAAGTGGTTTGGGGATGCGAGCTGGGCTTAATCCTAGCCATGAAGAACTCGAAAGTGGGCATAAACTCCACTCTTAACTTGGTTGTGTTGAATGTTCCCACCATGCCTGGAGTTTTGGTCAAGGAGTTGGCGATGGCTTGATATGTTGCTTTCATCTTGGTCTTGCCACGCCTATTCAGGATTTCCTCCTCCGGAATTTCACTTTGATAGCTGGGGGTTTGGAGGAATCTGTTTAGATACTCGGGAGATATATCTATTATTTTTCCTCTGACCCAGGTTGTTCTTCTAGCGATGTCGATGTTGCAGTAGAACTCCCTGGTCAACTCCATGTACCCAGGGTCTCCATGGTGTAGTAAGAACTGATCCCATCCATGCCATGTTCTCCAAAAATCGACTGTAGGGTGCATCAGCGAGTCAGGTGCAAACCCCTTGTCGGGTATGATGGTTTCCAATAGCTTCCCATATGCCTTGAATGTATCTGCATTCCCGTTGAACTTTCGAATCACGTCTTCTTCCTTTAACACCATTTTGCTATTCTCTTTCTTTTGGATCCCCATCCTTGAGCGAACTTCAGTTTCATCCCAAAACCTGGCTGGCTTGATGGATCCAACTGACTCTTGAGCCTCATCTTCATCTTCACTGGTGTGCCAGTCAGTTGGATCATCTTGCTCTCCTTGGATGGGTTCATTGGTGGCTTCTTGTCTGCTTGGCTCTCCCTCTTGTGGAGCTGCTTCATCCACTGGATCATCTTGCTGAGCTTCCTCTACTTCCATGTTTCCCTCAGCTGCTTCATTTAATGGATCCTCCTTAACCTGTTTAGTTACATTTTTCATTGTATTGAGTTCACAATTTACAGGTGAAGGAAATGTAATTACAGGAAGACAAGGGTCATCAACACTAGTTGATACCTCCTCCTACTCCCTAATTATTACAGCTTGTCCGACAAGGGTCATCAACACTAGTTGATACCTCCTCCTCCTCCTCCATTTGATCCATAAACTCTTGTTCTTCCCTTGGGATTTCCTCATTTTCTTCTTCCAACATCTTCTTCCTCCTCTCAGCCATACTCTGTGGTTCATCCACTTTGTCTTTCAGCAGTTCCGATAGCGTGATTGGATGTGGAGAGGTTTCAGCAGCTCCAATTACAGCTTCAATTCGGGCAGTGCCTACAAGCGGATCAATGAGCTGACACACTTCCTTCTGATATTTAATTTGTTCTCGCCCCTCTCCTGCATCGATTCTTGCTTCAATTTGTTCATTCAGCCTCCCTCGAATATCTTTCCGGATGGTTTGAGCATCATGTGCAGTGGGCCCAGCCCAAACAGGAGGCTCCGTTTTAATTTTGAGTCCACGCCCCTGCACTTCTCTAGTGATCATCACATCTTCATCATTTTCCTTCTCTTTCTCTGTCTCTCCAGATTTTCTGCTTTCTAGCTCCGCTTGCAATTTCTCAGCGACTCTTTTGTCGTGCAATTCTTTCTTTTTCCTTTCCTCCTCAGCTTTCGCCTTCTCAATATTTTTCAGCATTTCTGTATCTTGCATCGCCCGTTCTTCTCTCCTTATTCTATCTCTAATCTCAGCTTCACTGGGCTGCCTTTCAGAAATTTGTTGTTCCAACACACCTGCCCGTGCATCTTCATCATCTTGCAGTTTCTTAGCCAATTCAGCATCTCGAACAATCTGCTCTTTCCGTTTAGGAGGTGGTGGTGGCATTATTCCCTTGCCTCTGTCTGTTGGGTCTGCAGGTGCTGCCACTTTCCTCGCATTCGGCTGGGGTTCTTGGATTTTGACTTTCGGCTCGGGAACCTTTACTGGTTTCTCTTTTTCAGCCAATTTTACCAGCCTCCTTCTCATTTGAACTTGAGGTACGGGCTGGCTTTCAGATGCAACAACAGCAGTAGATGTTTGCTCGGGCTGGGTGGGTGGCTTAGTGGTAGCAGGTGTTTGTCCTCTTGATAGTAAAGCTGAGGCTTGCACAGTTGGTTGGGTGGCCCGAACAGGTTCTTCTGGAGTGGAGATAAAGCTGTCTATTACTGCATCTGTATCTTCTTCAGCTTCTCTCCCGGTGTTGGGCTCATCTTCATAACCCAGCTGTTTTTTGGCACGCTTCAAGTAATCTTCAATGAAGCTTCGCTGAGTAATTCGCACAAGCTGTGCTTCCCAGTCCTCCTTTATCCTCTTGCAAAACTTGCTCCTAACATTGTAATTGTAATGGAGGATCTTTTTCTTGTTTGTATTGTCATTACAATATCGGAGTGCCTCCTTATCCATCTCCATTAACAATTCCAGGTAGGATTCCCGATACTTATCCATCATAGCCCCCACCAGATCCTTTCGAATCCCTTCAAGATAGCTCATATCTTGCGCAACGTCAAATTTGAGATAAGCTCCCGCTTCAGCTTCTGACATTAGCTGGAACTGTCTCTCCCCTTTCTTTATGGGCTTCCAATTACTCTTCCGTATGTCCACAAGCAGCTGATCCTTCAATATAGCGATATGCCGAGGATGCTCATCTTCGTCCGAAGTCCCGAATTTCCCGTATTTTCGGTGCGTGAAGATGGATTCGAACTCCCCCCCAGCAGGTAGTTCCACGCCTTTTTCCAAATGAGATTGGGTGATGCTCGGGTTTCCTCTTCCCCATACAAACATTTTGGCCTCCCAATCTTCCCTGGCATCCTTGATCATTTTCCTCATAGTGTTCAGCAGTGAAGTATTGTGACCTTGCTCAAAATTCTCTGCACTTTTGAGGTGCTTGTACAGGTTGCAGCTTAATTCTCGGTGCCTGAGACGGGCCTGATCTGTGATCCACCTTTGTTCCACAGGTCCCTTCTTCTCAAGTAGATACGGGTTCCATTTGAAAGGAAACGCTTCGTGCATCATGATGGTTCCGCTGTTTAGAATTCTGCTCAGATCAATCTGTTTCTCAGTGAAGGCCATCCTGACTTGTGGATCAATGATCTGGTTTGGGATAATGACATCAAAGTCGGCCAGATCTGAATTTTTCGTACCTCTTTCCACATGTCGGTTCCAAATGGCTCTGTGTTCCTTGAACTTCAGCTGGATGCGTTCGTGGTGGACATCTGGAGTTGTCAGCACATCATTTCTAGCATGGTCCATCATCATACCCCAGAATTTCTTTAGAAAGTGATAATAATCTCTTTCTATTGATGCAGTAACAATTGTTCTATCTTCTGGGGGTATGTTCACGTCCCATCCTTGTGGAAATTCCAACTTATCTTCTATGGTATGATCTAGCGGGACCCCATATTCTGACATGATCGCCGCCCTCATGTTCTTGATCTCAGTTCGGTCAATCGAAGCATGCTGTGCTGCTTGCTCATATGTGCAATCAGGCAGCCCGATGCCTGATTTTACTACTAATTCATTCCTGAAAAAGATAGAGGAGATTAGAGGTACTCAAGTTTTTTATAAATTTCCATGAATTGTTCAAGTTAAGACTCAACATCCTCACATTTTGAGCTCTGCTCAAAATGTGATTTAATTGATTGAACTTGAATTTTATTACAATGCATAAATAACACTCTTTACAGCTACAAATTTAATAAAATTGAGGTCATTGGACCTAAAAATGTTTTTGATTTGGGCTTTTGAGTCCAAAAAGAGAAAATAAAATGGTCATTGGACCAAAAATCTCTTTAATGGGCCATTGGGCCCAAAAACTTGATTTTCTCAAATCTATTAAGCAAGCTCGAGGTACTTGTTGAAAATGGGATGAGATGAGATGAATGGAATGGATGCTCGAAATTGGAATGTGCAGTGGAGACGTGGCGGAATGGATTTGCTAATTCCGGATTGCTTGGACTGTTTTGGACAGTTAAAACATTCCCAAAAGTTTGCAAACACTATTTTTTAGTTTTTAAAGGTTGACTTATTTATTAAATGAAAAGTGGGATGTGTGTGGTCCCATTTTGGATTTTGAAAAGAGAATAGCAGCTATAGGTGACAAAAATACTGCTATTTTAATAATCACACTCTTAGTTCCATTGGGAACTAAAATACACTTGTCAACCAAAATTCCTACCAACTATTTTTGTCTTTTTGTGAAAAAGTGATTATAGAAAAAGGGGTTTTGACAGGGGTGCTACAAGCAAACACACAGCCACTTTTCTCAAATTTGCAGTCACCAAAAACAGGGTACCAACAAGGAAAACAACAATAAATGCATATTGACATGCAAAACAGTTTGGACACTGTAAAACACTACCACAAAATTGTTCTCCCCTAAGAACACAGAATTAAACTACTAGCATGCTTTCTCTTAGTGAAACAAGGAATTAAAGAATCACTCATGCTTCACCATCACAGAATCATGCCTCTAAATTCGAAAATACTGCAGCATTATACAATTCTATAACACTTCAGAGATCATCATGCTTAGCGGGCAAGAAATCCAATGACAAGAACACTGACAACCCATTAACACTCAAAAAGTATCCCTATGTTCATCAGTTTCCCATACTTCCAAATTCAAGAAGATCACAAATAGGGATTACAACAAAACCATGGGAAAACCCTTATCAAAGACAGGCACACCAACACTCATATTGGAATAAGAATCCTAACACATAACAATGGTGAAGACAATACCACTGCCGCACCCTAAACAACTGTCTAAGTTCAAAATCCAAAAACCCATCTAGAACCGAATACTCCCTATCCACCATATTTAACAAAAACAGAACTCCCCCCTTTCTCCCAATCATGCTCGGCCAACATTCACATAATCGACAAAACAAAATGCCCACATCATACAATCCCTAAAATCAACCCTTAAACAGTGGAAAATAAACACAAAACAACCCTATTTACATAAATGGAAAAGAAGAACACAAGAATCGCAAAACAGGGGGCCATGGCATTGTGCGAGAATGGTGAATGGAGGCCTTACCAGGGCTCGGCTTTCTTCGGAGATGACGACGAGGACGAGGGTTCCATTATGCGTGGTTTCGCAAAATTTTGGGCAGAGTTTCGCCTGAGTTTGGACGGAAAAAGTGCGAAGAACACTTGGTGTTCGTTCGGGAGAGAAAGGTTCGAGAGAGTTTTGAAAATTTTCTAAGTGTGGGACTGAAGAAGAAGAAGGGTCGGGGTTTTTATAAAAGGGGGGAAAAGGGCTTACGACGCTATACTTGGCCTACGACGCTATACTAACGTCGTAGGTTAAGTTCAGCGTCGTAGGTAGAAAGAAAGGAAAGAAGGTACGATGCTATCCAAAGCTACGACGTTGAACTCAGCGTCGTACTTTGTGGATTGCATCGTAAGGCGGTGTTGAGACAAGGGAGTGCACTACGGCGCTATCCCTTTAGTACGACACTGTACCAAGATAGCGTCGTACTGAGGGACTGCGTCGTAGGATGAAAAAGGACGAGTGTACTACGACGCTACACTTCGACTACGACGCTGAAGTAGCGTCGTAGGGTGTGTTTGTCGTCGTAATTGGCGAAAGAGAATAAGGGGGATATTACAACGCTGTACGCTTACTACGAGGTTGACCTAGATCAGCGTCATAGATATGGATAGCGTCGTAAGTGGGAGCGGGATTCAGCTAACACTCGGATTTTTTGAAATTTTTCAAAATTTAAGCGGACTGGGCCTGAGAAGGTGAATTTGGGCCTCAGTTAATTTTATTTGTTTTGGACGTGGAAATTCTTGTCCAAAACAATTTTTCATGTTATGAATGGGCTGAAGCATAGTTGTTAAGATCCTGATCCTGATCTTAAGATCTTATGATTTTACGATCACACCTCTCTAAAACGATCCCGATCCTTGTAAGATCTTAAAATTAGTAAGATCCCGATCCTGATAGTAGAATGTTACGATCTTATGGTCATACTCCCTCAAACGCTTCTACGATCTTACAATCTTACCCTTTTATACGCATAAAATTTTTGTAGTATTTTATATTTTGGGATCAAAATAATTTTTGTCCTTCAATTTTAAACTTAAGAGCTTGTATACTTGATGTATGATGTGTAAAAAAAACATAATATGTATGTATGTGGAAATATTTTATATTTGATTGTGATGTTTTTGTAGTGTATTGTATTAATTAACTTGCAAGATTCATAAACACACGAAATAATGATTTTACTTGTTAGTAGCATAATTGAGTTTATCCATTATTGCAATTTCATAGGATCTTAGGATCCCGATTCGATCCTACGATCCCGATCTTGCAAAGAGAAAAACGATCCCACATAGGATCCCGATCTTAACAACCTTGGGCTGAAGTAATAAAATTCTACTTGCATAAAATATGTTGGATTAATTCCACTTGTTTGCAAAAATTATTCCGGGTTTTTAAATTGCTTTAACTTCCGGAATTATTTTCTTAAATTCATGGGATCAATCCAACCGGGAACCTGGTTTTTCTGCTTCATTTCTCTGCTCCTTCTTTTTGGTGGTTTCATGATTCCTGCAAGAAAGAATACCCAAATCGGTTAGGTTTTCTCCTCAAATCAACATCCTCACATTTAGAGTCTTAGTACTCTAAATGTTTAATTGATTTGGGGTACTTCTCTGCTCTGAAATAGATATACAAAGCTAACTAAAACTAACTAGGAGTAATCAGGAGTGTAATTCTCTTAGTAAACGACGCTGCATCCTCCCCGGCAACGGTGCCATGAAACTTTTGACAATTTCCTACACGAGTATTTTGTAAAATACCAAGTTCGAATTTATTAAATGAAAAGAGTTATGATTCTTGGGAAATGGGTTTAATGATATATTCCACTTTTTATTACTCATGTGGGAGGCTTCGATCTCAATTGGCGTTGTGGAACTCCCCGGCATGAAACTTTTGACAATTCCATGCTATGGAGATCCTTGCCATGAAACTTTTGACAAGTTCCCACTATATGAGTATTTTCTGAAAATCAATAATCCCGGTTTTCAATTTTATTTAATGAAACCAATTTATGAAGATGGAGTTGGGATTAGGGATATATTTATAGGTTGTCACGTTTTTATTACTCGTGTTGAGAAACTGTGCCCCCGAAAGCGCACGGAGTCAAAAATTGCAGTAATTTATAGTAAGACCGGATCGTTCACTGGAGGATGTGCGATAGAAGCAGGTCCCACGTCGTTTAATAAGATTTTCCACTCGGTTACTCGATTCGAGTTTGTGTTTTAATTATCAACTATTCGACATAATTTAATTCTAAGCTATGAAAGCAATAGAATAAAGCAGATAAAATTATCTAGAAAGCGAATTAAACTTAATCTAAGAAAGCAATAAAATTATTCTAAGAAGGCGATTAAAATTATTCTAAGAAAGCAGATCTAAAATGAGACAGAAGGGACAGGAAGAAAAGAATAAAATTGGACAAGATTCAGATGAAACACAATTGAACTTCCATTTTTAATACACAGATCTTTGTTTGGGATAATCCATCAGTTAGCTAACTCTCATGTTCTCTGTACCATGTTCCCTTTAACAGACATGTACTTACAGTAAGAGTTTACATGCTCTTAAGAGAACAAATTCTAAGATACCACAGACTAATAACCCCCCTTGCAATGCCTTGCAAGAGTATGTTAATCATCTGCGGTGGACAAGCAACACCTGACAAATCATTAATTGAAATGCCAAGTACTCCCATCATTCCCCCATGTCACACCCAAAGATTCGAATCAAGCCCTGAACTATCCCTTACTCTCAATCCTAGTAGCAGTTGGAAGATCTAGAGACACATCCGAGTGACCTCTACGAAATCGATTAAAAGAAAGCAGTAAAGAAAGCATTTAAAATCCTATCACTCGGAAGTTTCAAAAGCTTCGTACTGGTAGTAAAAGAAAGCCCCCAGTCAGGATGACTAGATGTGGATCAAGAATTCCCGAATCTCGGTGAATCGCTCGCAGTGTTCACTTCCTTCCGGGTGGTTATGAGATACAAACTAATGAAACAAACTAATAGGTTAGGTCGTTCCGGATGCACTCACTCAGGACTCAAAAATGGGCTTTGGCAGGACAGGATAGCAGTTGAAAGGAACTCAACCCTATCTTAGAAAATAACCAAGGCCTGCGCATTGTTCATCTAGAATTACCTATCACACTGTATTTGAATCCAAGTGGATCTCATCTCGGTGTGACAGTTAAGTCTAAATTTCCAACACATAGCAATTTTGGAAAATAATAAATCTTTGAAAATTATTCCCTAAACAGGTACTAAACTCTCAATTAAAACACAGATCTTTTCAGTCTAGATAAGACCTAATCGCTGACTCTGCTTCTAATTTCCCAAAATCAACCCCCAGTCGAATGTGAGTTAGTTATAACTGTGGAATTTATCCCTTACTTAGATCCGGATTTTATAAATGAATTTTTATTGGAAATTTATTGTGAGACATCTGATTTAAAATTTAGACTTCTATGTCCAAAGGAAGGATCCCAAAATAATTTGACCACAATAGTTACATAATATTATCATGCATAATTTTTTATAAGGAGGTATAAAATTAAATTAACCCAAAATGTGAAGTGGGTTTAGACAGAATGTGAAACACAGAAATGAAATAGCCGGAGATAAGAAGAATTTGGCTGAAAAGACTCGTCAGAATAATTAGGGTAATTGGATTGCAGTTATCTGTTGTCCAGCTTCCCCATTATTAGGATGGAATGTTTTTAGACAGCAGAAAACCTTGAATGATAGTGATCGCTATCATCAAAGTTCTTACTATCTGTGAAATGAGAGGAAAAACCTACATATTTTCTCGCCATAATACCAGTCAAACAGTGTTGATCGACACCATCTGATAATGTTATAGTTTGAAATTCGGGTTTGAAAAATAGAATAAGAAAATAAAACTGTATTCAGACAGGGACTGACCGAGTGGCTACTTCATTTCCCGGTAAGAGGACCGTTCGCCTGACCTCGTCAGTCACTATCCGAACCATGCAAAATAACAGATAGAAATGAATACATAGACTACGGGCTACTTCATTTCCCGGTAAGGGGACCGTTCGCCAACAGTATTCTATGATATTCTTCACTATTCGTTTCATACATCACAGGTAAAGACAAAATAGATAACAAAAAATATTTTTGGGCCATCTTGATGAGAGACATTGGTTTCTCATGCAAGAGTATGGAAATTAATCCATAATTACCCTTAATGTCTAAATAATCTCTCATTCCATAATTAATTGATTAATCACAGTCCGGATTATATACTTAGATCATTAGAGTTTGACTTTTTATAGAGAAATCTTTTAATGGAATATTGAACAAAGTTCTTTACATCAAATTAATCATAGGTTGAAATTATTGGATTTCAACCTCAAAATATTAATATAAAGGTTCAATTAGTTAAGTGAGAAAAATGGAGAAATGGAAAATTTGGCAAGAATGCCAAATAGTACGACGCTAGACAGATGTTACGACGCTATCTTAGGATAGCGTCGTGAGGATAGCGTCGTATGGTAAATTTTTAGAAGTATTGATGAAATGGGGGGGTACGACGCTATACGCTAAATTACGACGCTATCATAAGATATCGTCGGGGGTGTAGCGTCGTAGGTGGATTTTTGTAAGAAAATAAGTATTTTGGGATTCTACGACTCTAGACAAAGATTACGACGCTACTCTAGGATAGCGTCGTAGGTCTAGTGTCATAGAACAAGTTTTTCTTAAGCCCGAAGTAACTACGACGCTGAACCTTTACCTATGTCGCTTTGGGTAGCGTCGTAGGGCGGTTAGCATCGTAGTCCCTTCAGGACATAAGTGGTGTTTCGGATAATGCAATCTATGCGATTGCAAACCCTATTTTTCAGATTCATGGTTCAAAATGCATACATGTAGCAAAATAAAGATGAACAGTAGGCTAGAATGCTTAAAAACAAAGGGAAAAATAAACTTGAAACTATGCAAATGTGAACCACCAACCCAAGTGAGGGTTTTCAACCAACATATGATGCGTGAGGATCCAAAAGGTAAAGAGAAAACATTGGATCCTCAAGTAGCAGCCAAATAAATGACCAAATGGTCATGAAATCGAAAATAAAGCAAGAAATCCATAGACCCAGTCTATTTCATGATTTGGGACTCTTTTTTGTGATTATCTTCCCATAAATAAGGAAATAGTTTGATAATACCCATCATTTGGGTGTTTCAAACCTTACTAAAAGTTTACAAAGCTGTAAATAATGAAAACAGTGGCTAGCTAGGTCTAAAACACCAAACACTCACTGATCTACACTAATCAGAAACTAAAAACTAGAAATAATGCAGGAAAGATAAATAATACAAAAAAATAAACCCTAACTAAACTAACTAACTACACACCTCTCAAGAACACCAAGTTGTCTCCAAGTTTTCTATATTCTCCAGTTGTTGATCCTAGGAGTCAGCTTGTCCTTAAATAGGTGGGAAACCCTAGGCCCATGGCCCACGGGCCTTGAAATTTGAATTCTGGCCAGGTTATGACGCTGAACTTGACTTCGTCGCTATCCCTTGCTACGACGCTATATGTGTGACGTCGTAGTCTTCCACTTCGAATACACTTCTTTGTCTCTAAGTGGACAGCCTACGACGCTATACTCCATCTACGTCGCTACACTTGGTCTATGACGCTATGCTTGACATCGTAGCTCTTCTCCAGAATCTTGCCTCATTTTCTGCCTACGTCGCTATACTCAACTACGACGCTGAACATGCTTAGAGTCGTAATTGAGTGTAGCGTCGTAATTTTTTGAAAAATATCAAATTTTTGTGGGTTTTCATTTCTTTTCCCATCTTTTTGTTTCCTTTTTCCTTTCTTTTCTTTTCTCATGTTTTTGGATTTTTCTAACATAAATGTGTAATAATATTACATATTTATGTATTTTTCATATCAACTCAATATTTTTACAAATATGCATAAATCAGTCTAATTCTACTGTTTTCTTATTTAATATAAGACCGAAATGCGATCAAATGCCCGTTTCAGACACGGAAATGGATTGAAAATAATGGACATTTCTGGCCATTATCTAGTAGGCAGTACATATTGACTCTCCCGCTCCTCCTCTTAACGGTCACAAGAAGTATCTGCCCCAGTTTTACCCCCTTAGGGCAGACCTCCTTCTCAACATCCATTGCTCCCTCCACTACAGCTTCCTCTTCCGTGTTGGTAAAATAATCAACCTTGTCTTTTGCCTGTCCTCCTGATTCACCAACAACAGGAGCATCAACTTTCTCATGGACTGAAAAGTCCCCCACCTTTTCAACCTTATTATCAAATTGGTGCAAATTTGCAGATCCCACTCCCCCATGCAGAGCCGGGTGATGGGTGATTTTCACCACTCATATTTTACCACAAGCGGATGGTTGTCATCAAGTAATAAAAACCGGTGAATACCGGGTCGAACCCAAGGGAATTCAGAATATTATTTCATTCTGGAGAAAACTTAGTCATTTTAAGTTCATTAATAATATATATTATATTTTGAAAAGAGTTTGTTTAATTCTAATGGTGATTAAATTAAAAACAGTGACATTAAATTTAAAATAAAGCAAATTAAAAATTTAAAATAATAAAAATAAAGATAAGATATATGCTTGTAATGATTTAGAACATGCAATCTTTATATAAAAGCGAAATTGCATAATGATTTAGCATTTCCCAATGTCTAAAAAGATCAATTTCAGCAGATTTAATTATTTTATAAAGATTAGATATATAACAATTTCCTAATTTTCATAATTTGTAAAAACAGACTTCATGGAAGCAAATTAAATTATCTAACATTCTGCAATCATCAGTCTAGGCATAAATTTGAGTCTTTCCCAAGCATACAAATTTTCCTATTGTGATTAAATGACACATTTCATTTCCCAAATCAGCGTGTACATGCCAGAATCTATTTTAATGTGATTTATTCCCAAGACCGGTACTAAAATCTAATTTCCACTTTTTATCTCCCGATTTAGCAAAGCAGAAATCAAACAGATTAGATTCTAACATTTAATTATGCAGAATAGTGTAAATAATCTAACAATTATGGTAAAATATTGATAAAACATGGTAAAATGGATTAAATTAATAATATTAGAATGCAGATAGATTAGAATTATTGCCAGATTACTAAAAATAGCGAATTACAGATTGATCGATTAATTTAGGCTTTAGCAGATTAATGATTTAAAACTGCAGATTCAAAGTTTTCATCCAATCTTCATAATCGATCAAATTCTGGTAGCCAATACATGATTCTAATCCACATTCTAACAATCAAAGCAGATTAATCCAGATTACAAAATTAAACATCGACATATTATTGCTTCCATAAAAGATAAATTCGTACTTCAAAGTGATTCTGAACTCCCGTTCTAGAACACTTCTAACACGAACAATACAGAAATCCGTCTACAAATTAAGAACATGATAGCAGATTACTTTTAGAGGCAATTTCAATTCATTACAATGTAAGAAAAAGAAAGGCAACACCTAGAATAGGAAGAACACGCCCAGAACAGCGTCCTTGATGCATTCCTCCGGCATGATTTTGTGTTTCTGGCCTTCTTCTCCCATTAGCAGAATGTTTCTATCGATGATTGGTAAGTCTCTTCTGTCTCCAATGAAAAGAATGGCGAAAAACCGCGTTTAAAACCGAGTTCGGGAGGTTAGAAAACTGCCCAACCGCGACTGTGGCGCAAAAAGTGGCGCTCGGAAGAGGTTTTCGGCGCCACCAAAGAGAGCTGGCGCATCCTGACATTTTCCAAATTTCTGAAAGTGGCGCAAAAAGTGGCGCATAAAGGTGGTTTTAGGCGCCACCAAGGAGGAGCGGCGCATTCTGACAATTTCCAAATTTTTAATTTAACAGCGGCGCATTTTGTGGCGCTCCGGAGCAGTTTTAGGCGCCACCAAGCTATTGTGGCGCATCCTGAAGCTTTTTCCATCCGAAATTTTCCCAAGTGTTGAGGTGGCGCATAATGTGGCGCTGGAGAGCATTTTTATGCGCCGCCATGCCTATGTGGCGCATTCTGGAGCCTTCCAGTGTTGAAAATTCCGAATTTTGCATCCTTTGACCTCCGAACATCTTCTTTCTTCATTTTAATGCCTGAAACAACATTGCAATGCATTAGGTTTGCCAAAGTCTTATTAAAAACACATAAAAACATGATAAATTTAACCCAAATAAGCTCAATTTAGCCATGTTAACTAAGAAACACAAATTACATAAAATATACCCTAAAATGCACTAAAATAGGGTAATATGCATTCAATTTGGACATATTTTAGTATAAATAAAGCTTGTATAAGTGTGGTTTCACAGGGTGCATCAACATCCTCACACTTAAATATTGCTCGTCCCTTGAGCAATGAAATTAATTAACACATCAACATGCCAATCAAGATAATAAGGATGAAGTCAGTATAGTTCTGTCAAATCATAGATTTCAACAACGCAATGAGCTAAAAGGGTTCAAAGTTTAATGTGCTAGAATAAGGTAAATTGTCATGCATCAGCTGTCAAAACCAGATATCCAAAGCACTTACAGTACAAAAAGCGAATCAATCACACATAGCAACTTGAAATGGGAGAGTGAATAATGTAAATATGCTTTTCTATTCCTGTCTTCAAATTTGCTCAATTAATGACTCGGTTTCACAATTATTCTAGACACTTTGGCTGAGTTGTAGACGGTTGAATTCCAAAAGCTACTCATGTCTAAGAACACGTGCCAGTCATATAGCCAAGAGTTTATAATTATTCTGTTTAATACCCCTTTATTCAACATTTTCTCTTTTTTTTTTTTTGATCTTGCATTTTCTAATTTTTTTTTCTTTTTGCAAGATAACCCTTTTTTTTTTAAAATTTTTTATAAGGGTCTTACTCTGACTTTATTTGTAACTAAGCATTTAAGGAGACATGGAACGAGCATATTCATATAAAAATAATGATAACTCTCCACATAACAAATAAACCAGTCTAATTAATCAAAGGCTTTCGGCAAGGTAAGTAGAATCGTCACCAAAGTTCGAACAACTAGCATGACAATTTAACAAAGTCTAGGACTTTAAACTGAGAATCATAATGCTCATTAGTTGTAAAATCGGATCTAAGCAGAACAATTAGACTTATTCAGATTTCTCTTAAGATTGGCTGTGATGTGGTAATTCAAATAATAGCACACTGTGAAAACACAATTTAATCTAACATATTCAACATATCCAACCTAAATCATTTACCATATTTATTCTAAACATAAAGAAATATTAAAACATAACTAAGCTCTTACAAATTTATTCCATTCAAATCAGTAAACATAAAACATGAAAAGATCACACCTGGAATGTTTGGAGCTTTGAATTTCACTTCATCATCACGGCTGTCATCTTGCTCCTTTGTTGGCATATCCTGCTTCTAATATGTATATATAGCAATCACTCAAGCAAATATGATTGTTAGTGCATATGGGAATTCCAAAGTAATCAGAATCATAAAACACCATCCATAATTCAAATTATAACATTTAACAACAAATTCCAACAACTTTAATAAGTATGGATAGATTTGATCGATAATAAATTTCAGAATTCACCAAAAGCAAAACATCATAAGTTCTAGAGCAGAATTTACAGCAAAATGCCAACAACTATATCAAAATATACCTCATTCTTCATGATAATTCAACCATGGATAATGTATTAAATAAATTGTTTATGCATTGAATAAACTAAATGGACCTGTTGATGAAGAATTTTGAAAATGTGATCAAAATAGAAACTCCTCCATCCTCACACTTAAACTGAACTACCAGTTTAGTTTAAGTGCATAATGAAAGATTTAAAATGTGGGATTATAAGTTTTTAATTTCAAAAATAAGAATATAGCATGCATTTAAAAAGTTAGACTGAATTAGATCATACTTTTTAAATAGATAAAAATTTTCAGCTTTTTTAATATGATCTATACATCATAATTTATTGATTTTAATACCTGCATTGTGTAAAATCATAAAGATTCGACACTTCAACATCATTAATCCCGCTTCTTTCATCAATTATCATGGTTATTTGCTTTCCTATTATCAAATCAACAGCTCACAACATTCCAGTTTAACATGATTCAAGTAAGAGCTATTTTATTAGAATTAAAAACATGCATAAACATAACTTAAACATAAATATAAACTTAACCACATGCTTACCATATTCACTATAAATAAAACACCTAAGTAGTGCATAGCAGAGCAAACCAATATTCATAGCAAAACCATCCAACTAAGTAACAAAGGTATTTCTTATACATTATTTGTGGAACCTGGTTACACAAAAACTTCGGGTTAGTGTTAAATATATGCATTGCTCCCCATCCTCACACTTAAGTTTAAACCAAAAGTTAAACTTAAGTGCATTGTATAAAGCAAACATATATCAACCTAGAATGTGGGATTTAAACAACTAAATGACCAATCTATTTTATTTTAAAGCTATAAGTTCTAAGTTTCTTACAAATTTAAGAAAATCACTTTCTAGAACTTAAAACTTATTATTAAAAAGAACACATTTTTAAGTTATAAAAACTCCTTTTTTGTAAAAAATTTCAGATTTTAATGCTTAAAGCTCACCAAATTAGCAAACTAGTTCTTATTAATGATTCAAAATAATGATCAAAGAACTTTTAGTTTATTTTTTTTATATCATAAGTTTGTCTTTTTAGTTAAAAATTGATAGGATGAGTTTTTATAATAAAAATGTTTCTTTTTCATAAATTATAAAAACATGAAGTTTCAAGCTTTAATGTTACCAAAATTTATAAATGTAGATTAAAACAACATGGTTAACAATATTCATAGATCAACTTAAAAGATTAAACATGTTATTTTAACCCATTTTTATAAGAAAAATTCAGAATTCCCAAGCTGTAATTTCAGTTTTTAGAACACTGCAATCCTAAAATTTTGATAAATAATTTGAAACTTTTGAAGTTGAGCTTGAAAACATGTTCTAATACCATATTGTTCACTTCAATCTAACATCCATGCACTTAAACCAAGTTTTAATCCCACATTCTAATAAACCCAAAATCAAAGCAACAACACAAATACCAACAATAATGCATTCTTAATCACAAAATTGGACAGATTATTGAACTATGATAGCTATACTCACCCCAAATTGAAGCTTTGAAGCACTTTAACAAGAAATCCCCAAATTTGAGAAGCTAGGGTTCTTGAGCCTCAATTTCAGCTTCAATTATCGAGTACATTTCAGCTTCTACTTTCACCACATAACATGCACTACTTAATTATTAAATTAGAAATATGGTGGGGCATATTTTATTAACAAAATTAAAAACCTAAACAATTAAGCATAACGTGGCATATAAAATCGAAATAAAAACATGCATAAACCATAAATATGAAAATAAAGACAAACAAAACATATTATTATTATTATTATTATTATTATTATTATTATTATTATTATTTTTATTATTTTTTATAAAGAACTGTGGTGGAGGGAAATTGAGGATGATGACTATGTTGTGAGATTTAATAGAGAGATGAATGTAAAAGAGAGAACAGGAGGGAGATTACTATTATTATTATTATTATTTTATTTTATTCTATTTTATTTTTTAAGGTTTACATTAAATGGGTAGGTTTTTAAGCCCAATTAGAAGATCTATGATTAAATTTGAGCTAATTAGAGATGAATTAGAATGGACTTTTGTAAAAATTCAAGTTTGGCACAAACCCAACGATTCCATTTAATACTACATGTGGTGCTCAAACAAGTTTTTACGCATTATTAGTATGAATGAAACCCAAAATGCCTTGTTTGTGCTACTTTCGGTGCTTAACTGAGTTTTCGAAAACCACTTACGAAGAGTGGCATCTAAAATCAGTTTTGTGCACATTTTGTAGCAAAAATAAGGGTGTGAATTGCTTAATTGAAACATAATATTTCATCCATTTTCCTATTCATCTTAAGAAAAATTATCCTAATTAGTTATAATCATCTCCTATAAATATTTATAAAATTATGTTTATTTCATCAATCCCTCTATCAATTTATCTCAGCCTTTTCTCCTCTTTTATTTAAATCACCACAAAAATTCTTTCAATTATTGATCACTTCCTTTCTTATCTCGTCTCATTTCAAATGCATAAGAATCACTTCAAATTACATATAATGAAAATCATGCAAGAACCACTTTTTTGTTTTTATTTATTTATTTATTTTTTTTTTGCTTTTAGTTGTAAGTAAAACATATAAACTAAAATAAAAGAAAATCAAACATATTAAGCAAAAGACATAAATAACTATTGCTAAGCATGCAAAAGCAGTATGCGAACTCCCTTTCCTAATTAGCTTTCAAACACAAATGCACCATTTTCTAAATTTAAGGTCTAAATGGTGGGTGCACTTCCATGATCCTGTCATTCATGAGTTATAAGGTCAAATTGCACATCTTTATACAACAATTTAAATAAAGGTAATGCAATCATAAGAAAATTATTGATTAACATTCTAAAATATCCAGCATTTCCTTTAAAAAAAAACTCAGTAAAGTTGTAATGTTGTCAAGAGGTGGAATTTAATCTCAAATTTTTCTAGCATCCAATATCAACACTTGATGTAATGCATTTAATTAAAAGTAATCTAATTTATTGAGAAATACGTACCTCAAGTGTGATGCTAATACCTTTAAATGAAGTGTAGGTGGCTTTTCAATCGAGGCTATCCACTTGAAATCCTCAATTATATATGCTGCATACAACTCGCCGCCATCCTCACACTTGTTCTCTTGCAAATCTTCCTCTTTTTTAGATGAGAAACCCAATATTCTTTCAAATTTCAGGATCACACACTGATTTAGCTCGATGCCCATGCACGACATAGAATAGCAAAAAGTTATAACAATATTTAAAAAGTAGAAATAACATAAATATATTTAAATGAACTTAAAACAACATAATTTTCACAATAATTCCCCGGCAACGGCGCCAAAAACTTGATGGGTGATTTTCACCACTCATATTTTACCACAAGCGGATGGTTGTCATCAAGTAATAAAAACCGGTGAATACCGGGTCGAACCCAAGGGAATTCAGAATATTATTTCATTCTGGAGAAAACTTAGTCATTTTAAGTTCATTAATAATATATATTATATTTTGAAAAGAGTTTGTTTAATTCTAATGGTGATTAAATTAAAAACAGTGACATTAAATTTAAAATAAAGCAAATTAAAAATTTAAAATAATAAAAATAAAGATAAGATATATGCTTGTAATGATTTAGAACATGCAATCTTTATATAAAAGCGAAATTGCATAATGATTTAGCATTTCCCAATGTCTAAAAAGATCAATTTCAGCAGATTTAATTATTTTATAAAGATTAGATATATAACAATTTCCTAATTTTCATAATTTGTAAAAACAGACTTCATGGAAGCAAATTAAATTATCTAACATTCTGCAATCATCAGTCTAGGCATAAATTTGAGTCTTTCCCAAGCATACAAATTTTCCTATTGTGATTAAACGACACATTTCATTTCCCAAATCAGCGTGTACATGCCAGAATCTATTTTAATGTGATTTATTCCCAAGACCCTGGTATCTCTCTCTCTCACTCTCTCTCTCTCTCTCCACAGTCCACACCACACAGATGTCTCCCTCCTCTCTGCATTGCATACATCCACACTCTCCTTATTGTTTTTAATCCGTCATAATGATGCTCGTTCTTTCTAACCTTAAATATTATACAAAATTGTTGTTGAGGAATGGGATTGCCCTTATTTTCTTATAATGAATGGATCTAATAGAACTGTCTGTCTTTAGTATCTAATCTAACCTCTCTCTAAATATTAGTACTATTAAATTCACGAGTCCAGAAAAATGAGACAGTGACAGACAACCGATGTAAGAGATTGCCATTGAATTTGCAGTGGTGGTTGTTGTTGAGGTCTAGGGTGTGCAGGCAGGACCTAAGCTTTATCTGCCCTGTGTCTTATCACTATTATTAGCTTCTGGGATGTTGCCACTGACACTGAGGTCTGAGGTTGTTCTCATCTTTCAAATTTCAATGCTGGGTGGGTGTGGGTGCTGCGGGGAAGCTGCTGGAGCCTGGAGTGGAGAGTCGATTGTGTTTGTATTATTATTACAACTCTGAGAAAGGTGATGGTAGATTAATTAATTACTCAAAAAAACAAAAAAAAATACTACTACTGTACTAGTTGGGAGTCCGGATTCAGGATGTGAATTTTGCACAACATTGGGCGTTTGGGCCAACAATTGGGCCAACAATTGGGCCTTTGAGTTAAGATAGCAATGGTCTGAGGTAGTCGAGGTTTACTCCAATTAATGTTACGCTGTCGTTTTGCTCTTCGTCATCCCCAGTTCCCACTTCCCACCACTACAGCAGGCAGCAGCTCTTTCTCGTTCTTCTCCATTTCTTCTGGCATTCAAATACTCCGCCTCCGCCTATTTCTCTTCTTGCTAATTGTTTGCTCTTCCAGTTAGCCTAACTTCTTCTCTTTCGATTTTTGGTTTTCTTTTGAGATGAACGACATTAAACTGCAATCGGTATTTATTGTTTGCTGCATTACTACGTTATTGACCCATATCCTCACCGGATCGGTAGCATCTCAACCCCTGAAAGATTCCTTTCTCGGAGTTTCTCCTCAAGGTGGGTTCATCATCGCCCCATTTCTTTCTTTGCTTGCTTTTTTCGGGATGTGAATTATAATTTTGTTCACCTAATTGTTTCCGGGTGTGTTGCAGATGAGAATTACTACAAAGGATTGCTATCATCTAGCGCCATTAAATGCAAAGATGGATCCAAGAAATTTAACAAGTCCCAGTTCAACGACGACTTCTGTGACTGTCCTGACGGCTCCGATGAGCCCGGTACTCATTTATTCCCTTCTTGTTTATCCCTATATGCACATATATATGTGTAATATTTTCAGTTTCTATATGTGCGATTCGTTGATGATTCCCACCAATGAACACCTGCTGTACTTCATGTTTACTTCATCGGGAAGTAAGTTGTAATGTTGTGGGTGCTACTGTTTTTGGTGATTTGGACATTGGGATGGATTTTGCAGGAACATCGGCTTGCCCCAATGGGAAGTTCTACTGCAAGAATGCTGGACATATTCCTACAATCATCTATTCTTCAAGAGTCAATGATGGCATCTGTGGTAATTGTACAATTTATACTCTAGTTATCAAAATATTCTACTGAATCCACAAGTGATGAGAGCCTTAGTACTGTTCAACTGTCCAAGCTTTTGTTCAGACTGGAAGCTGATACAGGTTGACTAATTTTATGGAAATCTATTATTCTAACGAAACTATGCATTTCTTAATGTTTTGTATACCGCCTCAGCTTTCTTTGATTATTCACAAAAAACTACTTGAATTTGAAATTGGTTAACCTATTTAATCCAATATACTGTATATAATTTTCCTGGCTATTGCATTTCTGTAGTTTGGGCTGTCTGATGTTCTTCCGTATTCCTTGCTAAATTTCAACTATTAAATTATCAGACTACTTTAAGGAGCTCAAAACCATTAAGTTGATGCTGCATTTTCTGTTTTCTCGATGGTAGGATTGTTCATGTTGCAGCCTAAGCTTGCATGTCTGAATTCTGATAGTAATGGATGCATTAATGTCTCATTGAGATGTGATGAGCGTATTTTTCCGGTTGGGATTTGTATCTGGCTCTGGCTTTTTGGAGAATGATGTTTTATGTAATCAATGAAATTGGTAGGTCTTGCATGTCGCATTTTTAACTCTCCATCTCTGCAAGTATATGAAGTAGGCCTAATTGCCAAGAACGTAACTCAACTTATACATTACAAGGTGTTTATACAATTTATTTTGCATGTTACATTACAAAGATTTAAATTTATATTTGCAAATGGTCATGTATGAAGCATGTGTATGTTCTGCTGTTCTATGATAGATCTACTTTATCAACAGTTCATTATGATTTGAGTGGTAACCCATTTTGACTGCTTTATTTAGCACAATATTGAGTAATTTGTCTTGTTACCCTAAATACAGCAATGATCCACTTCCAGAAGGTCTATTGTATCAAAATTGTTAATAATGAACATGGATGATAATGAAAAACATTTATATAGAAATTGACATTCAAGTGTGGACAGATCCAATCATATGTTTTTTCTGATATTTAATGTACTGGTTACTAGTGCAAGTGTATAAAGGTCCTGAAATTATCATATCTAAATTGGAACGGAGCTCTGATTGTCGGGGATACTCTAATTAATAATGTGCATGTATCCTGCATATGTATGTTTAACTTATACTTTGCTGGTCTGTTCTTGCTTAAGATTACTTCCATTGTCAGTTTCTATCAAATCACAGTACTGGCTTCGGGTGGAGAGGTGGGTTCTAATATTGATTCAATGCTTAACTCATTTTTCCATAATGTATCATATGCAAACTTGCCTTTCCTAAAAAAGTTAGCAGAATCCTCTTAATATACCCCAGTATACCTTTTTTATTTCTTTATTTTCTGCCATATATTGTAACATGTAGAATTTAAGACATGATTTTGTACACTTGAGGCAGATTGCTGCGATGGGAGTGATGAGTATGATGGTAAAAACAAGTGCACGAACACATGCTGGGAAGCTGGAAAAGCAGCAAGAGAAAAATTGAGGAAAAAAATTGCTACATTTAAGGAAGGCATTGCTACACGTAAAAAGCAAATCGAGCTAGCAAAATCATCCATCATAAAGGATGAAGGGGAGTTATTGAAGCTTAAAGATGATGAGAAAATTCTCAAACCCTTGGTTGAAAAACTCAGGGGTATGCGTCCTTTATATTCTTTGTCTGTGCGTGGATTCATGACTCATGAAAGAAAGGTGGAAATAAAACTATTGAAAGATAAACCTTCTGATGTGATGCTATCAACATAGATCTATCGTACCTAATTGACTCAAAAAGTTGATATGTGTTAATCAAGGCAATAGACACTGAAATTCCTTAATTGATTGTCTAGGGACTCAATGTCAAGCTTGACTTTTAGAAAGGGTTGAGTTGTGCTGACAGCAGGCTCATTTCCATTTCACCTGTATTGTTTACTTATCACAATATGAAGATCTTTGGTAAATATAGATATAAGTTGGTTCTGCTATTAATATATATTCACTATCAGACATCAGGTTGGTAATGATGTTTACTGCTAGTTGAATCTATCATGCAGAAGAGTTCTAGTTCGCCTTCTAAAACTTAGCATACTAATTATTACTAGAAATTACTACCTCTGTTTGGAAATATAAGGTTGTGTTTGGATTGAATGAGTTGGATTTAATAGAGGATTTGAAATTTATTCTTTGGCTTAAGATAATTTATAATTAAAGATTTGAAATACTATTCATGATAACTGATAAGGGAGGATTAAGGAGAATGGATTTCAAATGAGAAGGTAATGCAAGGAATTTGAAATCCACCTAACTTAGGTTTATTAAATTTCAATTTGATGGATTTGTAATTTAAGCCCACATGCATACATACATTGATAGCAGATTTGAGCAATGGATTTAAAATACTTCCAACTCAAATCCATCAATACAAATGCACCCTAAGGGGATTTTGGTGTTTGTATACGAGGCAAAAGTGTATTTATTAGTAGTACATGTTAGACATGTATTTTACTTTTTGGCCTTATTAATATATAAATGTATAAGGTTTTACTATGTTTAATTAATGATGACAAAGATTATATTTCATGTCAGATTTATTTTATTTTATTCTTTTCCAAATTTTATTTTAATTTCTTTAATGATGTACTCCCTCCGTCCCGCGAAGATTGAACCCTTTTCTTTTGGGCACGGTAATTTAGGTAGTGGAGTTTAGTAATTCAAGTGGTGTGAGTATTTGTGTTTAAGATTCTAATGAATTTTGATACTGTTTATTGTTTAACTTTGACTTAATATTATCGTAATGATGTAATTAAAGAAAAATATTCAAGTGTGGCCTTGTTAGAATCGTCTAATCGTGTAGTTTTAGAATATATATATTTTATACAATTTTTATTTGTATCAATTTTGTAATATTAAGAATTAAAGAAATATAGGGGACTTTGTGTAGGAAAGTAAATATGCATTGGAATTTGTGCAGAATAGTAAAAGTAAGTATTTTTAATGTGATTCGACAATAATTAAGTTTCTAATCAAACTTATATTAATTTAATTTTTCTAAAAAGAGAAAGGGATCAAACTTCGTGGGATGGAGGGAGTATAATTAATGAGGATAAAAACTTTGCGTAAGTAGTGAGTTCCAATGAATAAAGAGGTATTTGTATTGGTATAGTTATTCGTTTAATGATATTTCAACACAGATATAGTATAATTTTGGTACTGTAACATCAATTTATAATTTTATATTATCACAATGATGAAAGTGAATGAAATAGATGCTATTTCTTAGGGATTCATGGCTACCATGACATTGTTTATTTGCACACTCTTTTAATCAGAACGTAAGGAGCAGATTGAGAGGGCTGAGGATGAAGAACGGCAGCGAAAAGAAAAAGAAGAGACAGAAAGAAAAAAAGAAGATCAAGAGAATGAAGGCAAGACTGCAGATGCTGAGCCTGTGAGGACTGATGTCCATGATAATTCTGGGGAAAGAGATCAAGTTCAAAAGGTTCAAGTAAGTTGTGCACTTGTGCTTCCTTTTTAATTGCACAAAATTGAGCTTCCCATTAAAACTAGAAGAAATTGTCACTATTTCATGTAATGGGAGTATGTGAATTATATTTAACATATTTCATCATCTCGATCTTCAAGACTTTAACTAATGTTTTTTTTTATATTTCCCTTTTCCTTTTCAATATGATTTGATGTGTCTCCTCCACATTCTACCAATTACCTGCTGTGTTGTCATTTAAGGTCTCCTAGTCATGTAACAGAACTAACTTGAACTTGTTTCTGAATTGTTTTTCATGTGTTGTACTGCTCCGCTCTAATTTTATGTGTTCAGCATCCATCTCAACATTTTTATTTTAACCCTCATTTTTCTTCATGTTCAACTGAATAGCTGACCTTTCACCTCCGTAAAACATAACTGGCCTGGCCCTATGACTGTCCTATAAATTTTTCCTTTTATTGTAGAGAAATATTTTGATCACAGGTACACATTATGCTCTTCTTCCAATTTGCTCGTATCCAATATGTGATATATTTGTCATTTCTCATTGTCTCTAATCTTTCATGTATATTATTTTGTTTGATTACAATCATATGTTGAATTCCTAGTTTTGATGCTTATTGTTAGGAGGGAAAAAAAATTTAGAATTTGATTTTACGCACTCCTCTCGAATAAGACTTTTAATAAAGCATGGCATACTTCCACATTACCACTACATTGAGTTAGTGAAGAAAATTGGATGTCATATGGAGAATTTTTGCTTTCAATTTAAATGTAAATGTTAATCCTTGTGTGGGTGTATCGTTCTGCTCAGCCCATGAAAAAAAATTAGGTGATATTGCTTAGCATGCTTCTTCATAGGTGTTTACCTGAACTTGAAGAAAATTGAATGTAGTTTGCAAACAGAAACCCAAATATTAGTCCTTGTTGGATGTCTTTGAAGATAGTATCTTTCACGGTGAGGATGATATGCACAGGGGAAATACATGTGAAGTATCCTTTGGTAGTGCAAAGCTACATTTGGAAAGGCCACTCTAGGAGTATCCTATAAACACCCCCTTGTTTACTGGATATTTTTCTGATGCATTTTTTGTTAGTTTTGTTTGATTCTGTTTGCAATTAGTAGGAATCATGAAGTATGTTATCGTGGTGTATATTGAAAGGAGATAACCAGTTGATTTTTTACAGTAATGATGGATGAAATTGGTTCGGGAATAAAATTAGTATGTAGAATTTTGATATTTTTCTATATTAGAATGAATGTCTTGTACCCCTGAATGATACTGAGCATAATTAGCTTGACTTTATTTCTTTATTTTTTGTCATACAAATGAAATAATAGGATTTTGAGGAAGATCATCATGAATCTGTCGATGAACTCGAGCCCTTTGATCATTCCATCAATCAAGGACTTCCAAATGAGGAAGTGGGAGGGGGTAATTCGGGACCCACCCAGGTTGCATCTTCTTTCTAATAAGATATGATAAATATGAGGATCTATTTTAGTAGTTGATATCACTCTTCTGTTTTGTGTAGAATGCTGGACATAATGGGGAAGACCCTGCCTTCGATGGTGAGGCTGGTGTTGATACTGGCATTCAGGCATGTCTTTGATGAATCCTTTAACACCGGGAATGATAGCGTACTTAATCATATATATATAATTAAAAATTCAATGGCTGTTTGTTGGTTCTTAGAGTTTTCATTGGCTTATGTCTTGAGTATTGATTCTCAGATTCAGATTGCAAAACGACCTGAAGTCAATGTCAAACCAGTTATCAGGTGACATGTAACTCATATGTTTTTCCAGGATAAAAATGCGGCTGAAGATAGCGAATCATTGTCAAGGGAAGAGTTAGGACGCCTTGTTGCATCCCGGTGGACGGGGGAGAAGTCTGATCATCATACGGATGAAATTGATGTGTCCCCAAATAGGGAACACCAAGATCTTGATGAAACACAAAGTGAGACCAATGTGGAGGAAGATAATGGTTACATCTCTGAGGATGAGGAGCATAAATATGACGACGACGAAGACGATGATAACAGTGATGACAGCTATGATCACACTGATGATTTGGGCAATGAGGATCAATACAATCCTAGTTCTCCATCGAATCTTGAGTCGGATGATGAATTAGATTCCACAGGTATGTCAGTTTTATGTTGAAATTCCTTTGCAGATGCAGAAAATTAAAATTTCATACGGTTCAAATTTCAGATGTTAGCACCACAAGTAGCTCATCTTGGCTGGAGAAGATACAGAAAACAGTAAAAAACATTTTCCAAGCTGTCAATCTATTCCAGAAACCAGTCAATATATCTGGTAATGAAGGCTTTTGATAGAATGAGCGTGTGCAAGTTGCCTTCTGTTCAATGATAATCATCTATTCCCTTTTGACTTTGTAGATGCAGATCACATACGTAATGAATATAATGAAGCCAATGCCAAGTTATCCAAAATACAGTCAAGGATATCAAAGCTGACACAGAAACTAGGGCATGATTTTGGTATGTGAAAAGTGGGCTAATGAAATTTTATCGTGTGATTGTTCCTATTATGTTATCCAAATTATATCAGGTCAACTTTTGTGGAAAGTTATGGACTCCAATTATGTGCTGCAGGCCCAGAGAAGGAATTCTATTCATTCTATGGCCAGTGCTTTGAGAGCAAGCAGAATAAGTTAGAAACCTCCCAATTTCATATACTACATTTCCTTTATTACCTGTTTCTCCTTAATATAAATATCTATAGTATCTCTCTTTCTGAGGCATGGAATTGCTGCTTTAGGTATGTCTACAAGGTCTGCCCTTTCAAACAAGCAACCCAAGAAGAGGGCTACTCTACTACTCGCCTGGGGTATGTGTTTTGACTAACATGGCACTTATCTTTCCATGTATGAGGAATTGTTTTTTTTTACCTTGTTTGTTTGGTATTGTCAATGTGCTCTCTGTTTTTTTCTGCCAGTACCTTTGATCAGGCATGTGTGCACAAGTTCTTAAGTGTTTGGATTATATTATGAATTTAATTCTGTGAAGGAACTGGGAGAAGTTTGAGGACTCTTATAGAGCTATGCAGTTTCTGAATGGAGACAAGTGTTGGAATGGTCCAGACAGAAGCTTAAAGGTAAAGGATAAACCATGAATGGATTGCCATCATTATTATTCTGTTTCAGCGAAATGGCATGGCATGGCATAAACAGCAATTAGAAGTCTTGCCACTTCCGCTCCTTTTGTATTTGATGTTTCCCCACCTCTTATCCATTTTGGGATATATTCATTTGAGTTTTACAGGTGAAGTTGAGATGTGGATTGAAAAATGAACTTGCGGATGTGGATGAACCAAGTCGCTGCGAGTAAGAATCTTCTCACTGTATCCATAATCTGCAATTAATTTGGTGGGAGGTTGGATGTTACGGCCATGCCTTGCATATATTTCTAATTTGAGATGTTGGATTATCCAAATTTTGCAGTCATGTGCTGTTTGTGTTGTTATCAAAGTATTCAACCTAGTAAAGTAGTAGTAATGATGATGATATATCTGACTTGTGCTTGGTTTATAATGTGGGGTGTTTTTTCAGATATTTGGCACTACTGAGCACTCCGGCATTGTGTGTGGAAAGCAAACTTAAGGTTGTGATGTGGAAGCTTAATTCTAGATATCTTGTTGTAAGTGGAGATAGGGTAGGTGATTGAGTAATTGAGTTGGTTGCTAACGCGGTGACATGTGATGTATGTAGGAACTGGAAATAAAGCTGGATGTGCTGAATAAAGAGGAACCCAAGGCAGGCCAGGAGCATGACGAGCTATAAGACCCAGACGGATGGTAGCTGGTAGCTGGTAGCTGGGTAGAGAAATGATTTGAATAAAATGGAAGATGGGAGGATGATTGGGTGGGAGGATGTGGAGAATTGGTGAGTCAGTATGTATGTAAACTCGACACTACAGAAGAAGAAGAAGAAGAAGAAGAAGAAGAAAGCTGGGGCGGAGGCAGAGGCAGGAAACGAGAGGGGCAAGGCTGTCCTGTTATTCTGTCCCTTGAGTGATTCATTCAGATGTTAACTAATTTCTGAGTCAATAGATTTACTTGAGAGTTGGAAGAGGCCTTTTTGTTACCTACGCTGCAGAAGACCAACAGGGGGAGGGAATATTATTATTATTATCATCATATCATTACTATTATAAAGGAATAATTGACCAGAATGAATCAGATATTAATAATGACCAAGTTGATAAAATTAAAATCTAAAAGTTGAATGATTACGAGTGAATGAATATAATAAGATTTAGGGGTTGTTTGGATGAGAGAAGATTAGATAGCAGATTCAGTTTTAGCATATTTGATCAAGAAATATATTATTTTTAGGTGTTTGGTAACAAGTGTATTTAATGAGCAGATTTGTCCAAATCTGTTGAAACATAATCTGCGGAATAATAGCAAAAAATGTCCGTTTTCTTTACCTTCTTTCCAAATCAATCCCATTCGAAATTTTGGACCCTTTTGATCCTTCTCGTTTGTTAATCCGAACTAGTATCATCCTAAATTTACTAATTAAAATTAATTAGCTGAGGTGGCAAAAATTAACTCAAATTTGGAACACAAGGCATCAAATGAAGCTAAAAGAATCCAAGCACCTTACCTCTCGGTCGCAGTTCCAAGCATAAAGTGAGGAAGTATGTGATGAATTAGTCTTGGCAAGTGCGTAAGCTACGAATACAATGTAAAACCGTGTACTTGGCCGTTTGGAATGTAGGGAAAACCCTAAAATTATCTGTTAGGTGGTGTTTTATTATAGGTTGTTGGGGGTTGAGGGTAGGAGGAAATTTAATGTCTCCCCATCCCTGCTTCTTCCTATAAATACTACCCCTTTGCATTCAGCAAATCACACCAAAACAAAGAGAGCAGCAAAGAGGCATTAGTGGGCAAATTTGGCCCAGAGAGTGTTAGGGTGTTTTGGTAGGCTTTTCTTTTGTGAGGAGTCTACATTTGAATTGAGTGGTTTTTTGTGGTTCGGAAATTATTGTCCAAACCCTTTTGTAATATTCCCCTCATAGTAAAATTTATTTCTCCTTTTGCCTGTGGACGTAGGTCGATTTGACCGAACCACGTAAATTCTCTGTGTCTATTTATTTTGCTGCATTTGGCTAATTTGGTACACTTCCGCAACAAACTGGTATCAGAGCCTGATTGCGTAGTATGCTCTGTGGTCGCAGTTAATCTGATCTTCCACATCAGAAACGCATCTCGGTTAAGCTACCCTTTTGTGAGATTTGTTTGTGCCTCTTGTTAGCAAAATGTCGGCCATAAATATTAAGGTTGACAAGTTCACGGGGAGGAACAGTTTTAGCCTATGGCAAATCAAAATGCGGGCTTTGTTAAAGCAACAAGGCCTGTGGGCTCCATTAAAAGAAAAGGTAGATCCAGATAATGCTGACATGGTGAGCCTGGAGGAGAAGGCTCATTCAACCATCTTACTGTGCTTGGCAGATGATGTCATTACCGAAGTTGCGACGGAAACAAAGGCGTCTGGTTTGTGGTTAAAACTAGAAAGTCTTTACATGACTAAGTCTTTAACCAACAAGTTGTTATTAAAGCAACGTTTGTTCAGCCTACGGATGCAGGAAGGTACATCTCTTTGAGACCATCTCGATAGATTAAACACTATCTTGCTGGAGTTGCGTAATATTGATGTCGTTATCGAGGACGAAGATGCTGCATTGATATTATTAGTATATTTACCACTATCATTTGAAAATTTTGTACAGTCATTTATAGTTGGTAAAGATACTGTCAGTTTAGAAGATGTACGTGCTGCTCTGCATAGTAGGGAATTGCGCCATAAGGCATCTTCGAGTAATGTAAATGATCAGGCTGCTGGGCTCGTTGTTAGCAGTGGCAAGGGACATGGAAAATTTGTAAAACAAAAGAAGAAAAAGTCTTTTGTTAAAGGTCCCAAGCCAGGTGATGTATGCAATTATTGTAAAGAGAAAGGACATTGGAAGACCCAGTGTCCAAAGATGATGAAGAAGCAACAACAGGGAGCGCAACAAGAGTCTGTCTCTGTTGCGGTCAACGAAGATACAGATCCAGAGGATCATTTGGCTTTGGTCACAAGCGTGCAACCATCGCAAGATGATGTATGGGTTCTTGATTCTGGAGCATCATACCACATGTGTCCTAACAAAGAGTGGTTTTCGAGCTACGAACCAGTCGATGGAGGAAATGTTTTTATGGCAAATGATTCTGTCTGTAAGACAGCTGAGATTGGTTCTATCAAGCTTAGAACACATGCCGGTGAAATTGCAACTCTGCACGATGTCAGACATGTTCCAAAGCTGAAGAAGAATCTGATATCCTTAAGAGTCCTTGACAATAAAGGTTTCATATACAAAGGGGAGCATGGAGAACTCTACATCATGAAGGGATCGTCCGTGGTTTTGAAAGGAGTCTTGCATGGATCTCTGGATGTTGTGCAGGGATCTACTGTCGTAGATTCTGTAGCTGCTGTTGCTAATACTTCTGATATGTCCAAGCTATGGCATATTAGACTTGGGCATATGAGTCAGAGGGGAATGCAGATCCTGTCAAGTCGTGGTCTTCTTGAAGGTCACAAGTTAGCTGAGTTCGGGTTCTGTGAGCACTGCACATTTGGTAAATTACATCGTACCAAATTTGGAAAAGCAACTCACAGAACGAAGTCGACGATGGATTACATTCATTCTGACTGTTGGGGTCCTTCACGAGTTGAGTCGCTTGGGGGCAGCAGATACTTCTTATCCATTATCGATGATTATTCAAGGATGACTTGGGTAATCATGATGAAGGAAAAGGGCGAATCTTTCTTAAGATTCAAGCAGTGGAAGGCGCTGGTAGAGAACCAGACCAACAAGAATATTAAAAGGCTTCGAACTGATAATGGTCTGGAATTCTGTTCGAGGGAATTCAACGAGTTCTGCAAGAACAATGGAATTGCACGACATCACACAGTCAGGAACACTCCACAGCAAAATGGAGTGGCAGAGCGTATGAATCAGACGCTTTTGGAGAGGGCACGCTGCATGCTCTCAAATTCTGGATTACCAAGGAGCTTTTGGGCAGAAGCAGTTAACACTGCTTGCTTTCTGATCAATCGGGGACCTCATACTGGAATTGATTGTCGGATTCCATATGAGGTTTGGTCGGGTAATTCCTATGATTACTCGAATTTGAAATCTTTTGGATGTGCGGCTTATTATCACGTAAGCGTGGGAAAACTGGAGCCCAGAGCAAAAAAGGGCGTTTTCGTTGGGTATGGAGATGGAGTCAAAGGATTCAGAATTTGGTCACCTTCTGAGAAAAGAGTTATCTTGAGCAGAAGTGTGGTGTTTGACGAGAACTCTTTCCTCAGTCAGCCTACGAAGGTTGTGAATGTCTCAGAAAATTCGGGTGCTGACAGTAAGGTGGAGCTTCAACTTTCACCTGATGATTCAGATGAACAACGAGGGGTTGAGCAAGAGCAAGAAGTGTATTTGGATTCCAATCAATCAACCGAAGTTGAGCCACCTGAAACCAACCTACCATCGAGTTCAGCTGATGTGCAGAAGCAAGGAATTGCTTATGATCGTGCTAGAAGGGTGGGAGTCCAACCTCCTAGCAGATATCAAGATTTTGTCTGCTATGCTCTACAAACTGCTGAAGATTTGAATTATTCTGAGCCCTCCACTTACAAAGAAGCTGTATCATGTGGCGAGTCTGTACAGTGGCTTGCTGCAATGGGAGATGAAATGGAGTCGTTATATAAGAACGACACTTAGGAGCTAGTCAAACAACCACCTGAAAGGAAGATTGTTACTTGCAAATGGATCTTCAAAAGAAAGGAAGGTGTTTCACCAGCTGAGGGCATACGATACAAAGCCCGACTAGTTGCTCGAGGATTTACTCAGAGGGAAGGAGTTGATTACAATGAGATTTTCTCACCTGTGGTCAGACATACTTCCATTCGTGTCCTGTTGGCTATGGTAGCGCATCAGGATTTGGAGCTCGAATAACTAGATGTGAAAACAGCCTTTCTTCATGGGGAATTGGAGGAGGAGATCTATATGTCTCAGCCTGAAGGTTTTCTTGTACCAGGAAAAGAAAACCATGTTTGCAAATTGAAGAGACCATTATATGGTCTGAAGCAATCTCCGAGACAGTGGTATAAACGATTTGACAGCTGTATGGTTGAGCTTGGCTATAACAGAAGTCCATATGATTGTTGTGTTTATCACAAGAAGTTGGAAGATGGTTCGATCATCTATTTGCTTCTGTATGTAGATGACATGCTCATTGCTGCACGGAACAAGGCCGATATTCAGAAATTAAAGGGTCTACTGAGTGCAGAGTTCGACATGCAGGATTTGGGTGCAGCGCAGAAAATTCTGGGGATGGAGATCTATCGAGATAGAGATCAGAAGAAGCTTTTCTTGTCACAGAAAAGCTAATCCAGAAAGTTCTGTCAAAGTTTGGAATGTCTTCGGCGAAACCTTTGAATACTCCATGTGCTACTAATACACAACTCTCAGCTACCTTCGCACCTAAATCTGAAGCTGAGAAGGAGTATATGGCAAAGGTTCCATATTCTAGTGCAGTGGGCAGCTTGATGTATGCCATGGTATGCACTAGACCTGATTTGGCACAAGCAGTCAGCGTGGTTAGCCGATTCATGGCGAACCCAGGAAAAGAGCATTGGCTTGCTGTTAAGCGAATCTTTCGCTATTTGAAAGGTACATCTGATGTTGGTCTCATCTATGGAGGCGACTTGCAGTGTTCAGTGGTTGGGTATTCTGATTCTGATTATGCTGGAGATATGGATAACAGGAGATCAATGACTGGTTATGTTTTCACTCTTGGAGGTTCTGTCGTCAGTTGGAAAGCAATTTTGCAAGCTACAGTAACACTGTCTACTACGGAGGCAGAATACATGGCGTTGATAGAGGCTGCCAAAGAGGGAATTTGGTTAAAAGGACTGGTTGGCGATCTTGGTCTACATCAAGATCAAGCAGTTGTGTTTTGTGATAACCTCAGTGCAATATGTTTGGCTAAGGATTGATACCTAATTTTCAGTACATAGAAAGTATCGCAAGTGAACGATATCGTATCAAGTAATAAACCCGTGAGTATACCGAGTCGATCCACAGGGAGTTAGAAGTATATTAATTCATACATTGGCAAATTTAATAGCATTTAAAGTATAATTCAGTCGAATGGTAAAATTATGTCGAATAGACAAGACTAATTCCTAATTTGCATAAAACAAGCAGAAACAAATTCTTTGGAGAATAAATCTACAGCTAAATTTATTGGAAGGTTGCTGCTTCGCCCTGCTAATATTGAACAAGATTGAAATTTTAATGAATTCAATGACTAGAAATTCTAGCAATGGCCAATTTCATTAGCTCACAATTGCCAGAAAGCTACATTATATTTTCCATCTCCCGATGCGAAAATAATTCAAGTTAAAGATTAAATATTTGCTAACATTCCCATGTTCAAGCATTCAATTATAAATCTGTCTTTAACTAGGAAATTTAATCATTGAAAATATGATTTTCATTCAATCAAATTATCATATATATTGATAAAACCATATCTGCAATTATTAAATTATGCAGGGACACATGATACATATCAGAAAATTCAGAGTAGTCGACAGCAAGTTTCATGCATCTATTATCCATACTATCTCAATATTGATTTATTCAATGGAATTAATTCTCAACCAAATTTTAGATCTTTCCCAAGATTCTAAAAAATTCAATCAAGAAGAAAAAGAATGGAATTCATCTCCCGACATAATCCCATTATCCAAATTGCACATTAGATTGAACTCTTTCCCACGACAAGTACTGGAGTCTCTAGATGAACCGCTGTCTCCCAACATTCAGAACTCCACTATAAATATACTGAGCAATTTAATTGCAGCACTAAATAAACACAATACAATCCTTCAGAATCCAAAAAAAAACATGATAAAAAATACAGATAATACTTCCTGTGTGAATAACAGTGTCATACTTCGAGTTCCAATCTCCAACTCCCGTCTTTTATTGCAACAACGAAGTATATTGTGATAAAATCCCGTCAACACTCTGAAATTTCGAATCTAAACTGAAAAGCAGCAATCTCCTATTCTAAAAAGTTTATTTACAGAGGCTAGGAAGAAGAACAAAGGTAGGGTTGTGATTTTGTAAAAGATGTGTCCAAGGTTTTATGTCTGGGTGTTCTCGATCTCCCGCTTTGCTGTTGTTTTTTCTCTTTTGTGATGTTTGGCCTTTCTTACTTGAGGAGTCGCGTCTGATCTTTCAAAATCTTTAGCAGATTTGAATACCAACTCAATAAAATTCGAATCTTTCAAATTGGGTAACTGTCAGACTTGGCACGATTTTGTGCCATCCCTCCAGTTTTGGCGCACTCGATCAGTTCGTGCCAAACCTGTTTAGAGTCTTTGAAATTTTCCTTCATCCAGCTTTTTCAACTCTTGCTCTCTTTGATTCCTTTTTAACCTGCATATACATGAAATAAATACCTCATTAGTTCATGAATTTAAACCCAACATTCTTTAATAATTTACACACAATTTATCAATAACGAATATGCTAAATTATGTACATAATTAAGCTAATTATCCTACTAAATAATATAATAGACACAAAATACAAAAACAAAGTAAAATACTAATATTTACATAAAAATGGAAGGATTTGAGCTTCAATATGCATGTTTTCCGGTGTAGATGAAGGCTAAAATTATAGCATCCTTCGGGTGCTATCAACATCCTCATACTTAAAATGTTGCTCGTCCCTTGAGCAACACACAAGATAGAAACGAGACACTTAAAATCATATATGAAATGAAACAAAAGAATGAATGTCTTCATAATATAGAAACAAGCGATTTTATGCTACATAAATGGCAAAAGGCTGGAATTTTATAAACTTGACAACTTGAAATCCACATAATCAGTCACATAAAATCCATAGGCGAGAAACAAGCATCAAGGCATCTATCATATATAATAACTTCTTAATAGGTATGCTTTGAATTTCTTTTCTCTTTATTGAGTGATTGATGATTCAGTTTCACAAATTAGAGGAACCTCACTATCCTTATAATGGACGAGGCTTCAACTCTTTTGTTCATGACACTTTTGCTGAGTTGTAGACGGTTGAATTCGAGAAGCTACTTGTGCCAGAGGAACAATGTGCCAATCATCATAGCCAATTTTTTTTTCTTTTTCTTTTGTTTTCTTTTCTTTCTCTGTTTTTTTTTCCTTTCCTGCCTCATTTTTCTTTTCTGCAGCAAATTTTTTTTTTATTGGAGGCAGTTGACTTTTTATAATCAACTCAATAAAGAGATGTAAATTATTGCATACCTTTATGTTAGATAACAGCCCTGATGCAGTTTCTAACCAAGATTGGATGTAACCTTCTATGCAAAACTCAAGTATAATCTTATTTTTAAAAACTCCAGGACTGGTCATCTTAGATACATAAAACATGGCTTGGTTCGTCATTAAGAAGACTGAAATTTATTTATAAAGTAATTGATAGAAAAGTGTTGAGTTTCTCAAACATTTTCCCAAAAAATTTTTAACAAGCCGTAATCTACACCAGAATATATGCTATTATGACTCAAATACTCCCACATAATTACTAGATACAAAACAAACTATACAGAAGAAGATGGTAAGGTAGCGAAATATCTAACAAATTATTCAAGCATGCAATTCTATAAATATAATCAAACCTCTACCATACCAGCACAAGCTTTGTGTAAATGAGATTATAGTGACCTTACCAGGACAAAAGTAAACAAAGAACAAAGTCACCTGATGTATTGCTCATGCTCCTAAGATCTTGTTCCAGGTTGCAATTTAGAATCATTATCCTGTACCTCCTTCTACATATTACATCCTGAAACAACTCAACGATATTTATTTTAGATGCCATAATCCCATAAATATAAGAGTATAATAGAAACGAAACGAGAAAAGAAAAATGGAACAACGTCACCTGATAGCTTCAAATACTTGTTTTAGGATTAAAAATTCCAAGTATTCAAACTGAATTCAACCCTATCCTTATATCCTCAATCCAAAGACAATCATAATTACATGTGTTCAAGTGACAATATTCCCAAAACCACAAGTAGAATAAAATAAAATAAAATAAAATAAAATAAAAATAAATAAAAATAAAAATCAATATGTACAGGCCTATTATTAAATATTAGTTATATTAAGGTTAAAACAAGTGCACACTTACACATCATGATCCAAAATGTTAGTACCAAGTCACCACAAAATAGTTCAGCTGATATTCCTACACAAAAGTACAATTAAACACACCATTCATCTGCAAGCTTATGCCACAAATTAGTCATTCATCACTGTATTCACTCTCACTTTCACAGTCATTTTCATTTACATTAGCCCTTTCTTCATTACCTTCCTGATTTGATCTACCCTGCATACCTGTCAAGATGTCAAGGATTTGTCGGTTGGTTCCTTCAATGTTGGCTATCCTTACTTCTAAGCGATATATCCTTCCCCGAAGCAAATTTTGGTCTTCTCTATATGCTCTCTGGAGTTCAACGTTCTGCCCCCTAGTATCCCTGCTCAACTTACTAACATCTTCCCTTAATCGATGTAACTCAAGTATGACATTAGAAGATGAGGTGGTTTCTTGAGTGGTGGCAGCCCCTCTTCTGGATCTGGTAGATTGTGCAGCAGCTCGAGTAGTTTGGGTTCTAGATGGCTGGGCACATTGTTCTGATTGAGTAGATGCATCTTGTTGGGAAAAAGTTGAAGTGGAGCAGAAGGTGCACCAGGAAGAACTTTGGCTCTAAAAGGAATAGGTGGCCTCATTGGTAAGTCCATTGGGAATTGACTTAAATCTACCCCTGCTCTTTCACACAGCTTCCATATCAGACATGGAAAGATTAACTTACTCCGATTCTCCTTGGTTTTTGATTTCAGCTCCTGAGCGATCAGAGATCCTATATCTATTGGTCTACCCACCTTGATAAAATAGACAATGAGCAAATCAGTGGCACTTGGGGCAGAAAAATGATCTTTAGGTGAG